>CAAKHB010002266.1:0-16229 GCA_901007665.1 Aeoliscus strigatus
AGCTCTCACACACGCGGTGTGTTGATGTGTGTGCAGGTATACGCCATCCTGGTGAGTCACCCCCCCCAGTCCAACGACCACCTCACCCCCACACCTGTCTCCTACACCGCCGGCTTCTACCGCATCCCAGTGGTGGGACTCACCACCCGCATGTCCATCTACTCCGACAAGGTGAGTGACTGGGGTGGGAGGTGTGTGTGTGTGTGTGTGTGTGTGTGTGTGTGTGTGGGGGGGGGGGCAGGAGGTGGTGGTGGTGGGGGGGGTCCCTAGGGGCAGTTTCCGACGATCATTAAACGCCCGTCGCTCGTGAGCAGCCGAGTGAGAATCATCTAACAAGTATCTGAGTTGATGAAAGTTTCATGAATCTTCTGAAGAAGCTTCAGAGCTTCGTTCAGAGCTTCAGCTCAGGCGTCAGACGACAGAGTCACAGCATGTCAATCACAGAGTGTGTGTGTCCTCAGAGCATCCACCTGTCATTCCTGAGGACCGTCCCCCCCTACTCACACCAGGCCCACGTCTGGTTTGACCTGATGAGAGAGTTCAACTGGAACCACATCATCCTCATCGTCAGCGACGACCACGAAGGCCGAGCAGCTCAGAAGAGACTGGAGACGCTGCTGGAGGAGAGGGAGACCAAGGTGGACACACACCGACACACACCGACACACACGACATACACCGACACACGACACACACCACATACACCGACACACAGAACATACACCGACACACACTGGCACACACAGACACACGACACACATGGGCACACACCGACACACACAACACACACCGACACACACGACACACACCAACATACACCGACACACACAACACATACCACACACACACACACACACACATCTTCTGTGTGTGTAAGTGTTCCGTTCCGTCTTATTACCATGTGTGAACTTTTGCTGTCACACACACACACACACACACACTCTCACACTTACAAAAACGTACACAGACACACACATCTTCTGTGTGTGTAAGTGTTCTGTTCCATCTTGTCACCATGTGTGAACATTTGCTGACACACACACACACACACAGGTCCAATGACAATGTTTGTTTCTTCATCTTTCGTTGTCTTCACCTGTTGAACAACCTCGTCTTTCATTGGAGTGGACGACTTTAACATGGGGCTCTGCAGACATCACACACGTTTAGAGGACGAGCTGCTCCGTCCTCTGTCCGTCCTCTGTCCGTCCTCTATCCATCCTCTGTCCTCTGTCCATCCTCTCGTCCTCTGTCCATCCTCTGTCCGTCCTCTGTCTGTCCTCTGTCCCTCTTCTGTCTTCTTGACCTGCTATAGAACCAGCTGCAGGAATGTGAGGAACCAGCGTGTCCTGGTGTCGATCATCTCGTCCCTCAGACGATTGTCCCTCTCTGGGGTCTTTGCTGTAACTGAGTCAGATGAAATTAGTTTGTTTCAGGCGTTTAATTATCAGAGTCTGAGTCTGTCAGAGGACGAGTTGGAACAATATATTAGTTCACTGCGCACGAGAGGAGAAGGTTCTGACGAGAAGAGGAGGTCTGATGGTTCTGAATAGAAGAGGCGTCCAAACATCCAAACATGCAGCCTCCCTCTTGCTGTGGCAACCGTCTAATTCATTGAGTAGTTGTTGGTAACGAAGGATCAGGACATTTACACCTTCAAACCCTCTGCTGCTGCTCATATGAGGAACCAGGTGTGTGTGTGTGTGTGTTTGTATGTGAGCTGCAGGTGAGTTTCAGCTTCACGTTGAGCAAGTAGCTGAATTCCGGAAAGTTACAATATATTTTTAGCTGCAGTGAGGTCATTGCTGGCTGAGGACGCTCTGAGGACACTATGAGGACGGTCTGTGTGGACACTGAGGACCATCTGTGGACGCCGTCAGAGAGAAAATGTGAGGAACATCATGAAATATTAATGCAGCTCAGAGACAAAAATAGACTGAAACTCTGGGGAAAAGAAGAAACTGAGATCTGGAACACTGAGATATTCACACACACACACACACACACTCTCCAACCATTCTTCTATTTATTTCTGTCTCTCGTCCGTCCATCTCCCGTTTGTCTCTCTGACGCCTCCAATTCACAACAGATCAATGCTGAAGCAGTTCAGTTCACAGCACTGGTTCTGGTTCTGGTTCTGCTCCTCTGTCCTCCTGTTTCGTCCGTTTCGACATCTCCTCCAAACCTGATTCACATGAACCATCACGAAGTTCTGCTAACGCTGCTGAAGGTGTGAAGGAGCAAGAGACATCTGAAAGATGGAGGACAGGGTCCACCAGGACCAGGACCACCAGAACCAGGACCAGGACAGGGTCCACCAGGACCAGCACCAGGATCCACCAGGATGAGGACAAGATCCATCAGGACCAGGAAAGGGTCCACCAGGCCCAGGACCAGGATCAGAACCAGGACAGGCTCGACCAGGACCAGAAGAGGAACCTCTAGGATGAGAGTTTTCTGGTCTGGTGCTGGTCAGATCTGCTGACGTCAGTGATGTGAAAGTGGAGAATGTGCGTGCTCCTTCCATGGAGGACGGACGCATTCCTTCGGTGGAGTACAGTGCATGTTCCGTGCTGTAGCAGTAGACCGGCAGGGAACGTGTGGGAGCAGTCAACGGTGTGTGATGCTGTGGAGCTCCAGAGTCAAAGTCTCTGGAGCAGAGGGTTGACTGTTGGAATGCTGTGCTGCCTCCATCTCACTCTGTTTCTAATATCTTCTGTCTCCATATTTTCTCTGTGACATCACTCATCAGAATAAAAAAAGGAACTATGAAAACCTCGACCAACTGTCCTTTGACAACAAGCGAGGACCTAAGGTATATTTGCATGGTCAATGCACGCCGCCCACCAACTGTCCAACTGTAGCAAATAGACCCGACAGCACCGGCCCACCGGTGTCTCCTCCTCCGGTCGCACGTCTTCTTTCATTTTCCCTTTGAGTTCCTGACGAATGATTCTGCTCTGAAAAATCTACAGTTCTCGGTCATTGAAAAAAAAAACCCACCAACCTGACCTGCGCCTCGCTTTTATCATTTTCATTTTCTCCTTCAGTAACGCATGAACACACACACACACATACACACACACGCTCGCACACACTCATAAACACACACACACACACACACACACACACTGTGGAGAAGTGGTAGCGTGGGACACAACGTCTCCCAGAAGCTACGTCCTCCTGGTTTGTACAACCTCCCTCGTTTTCAGCTGCTTTTTCTGTTGGGGGGGGGTGGCCCCCCTCACCCCTCACCTGTTTCAGTTCCTGGTTGCATTGACCTTCTTCTCCCCCCACACGTGCACGTCTTCTTTGGAGCCTGACCCTCCGTTTGCATGCAGACAATTGCAAAAAATATTTTCCCTTCAAGCTTTTTTTTTTAGCTCAGCTGGTTCCCTGGATCCGTTCTTTTCACCTCTGTGTATGTTTGCGGCTAAATGGGCGGAGCTGAGCCACCAGGTAACGAGGGGTCGTGTCTGAGCTCAGGGATAAGTCGTTGACCTTTCTTCTGCCCCAATCACAGGCTGAGAAAGTCCTCCAGTTCAGCCAGGAGACAAACTTAACTGCTCTGCTACTGGAGGCCAAAGAGCTGGAGGCCCGAGTCATCATCCTGTCGGCCAGGTGAGCGCATCCCACCTGTCCCACCTGTCCTCACCCGCTGAGACGCTCAAGGTCTCAGGTGACAAGGAGCTCATTCACAACTCGTGCTGGATGAGACTCTTCCTCTCGCGTGTGCGATGGACATGTTAGATTCTCTCTGCTCTGGTGAGAAGAGTGATGGTTCGAATGTTGACGTTCCAGTGAGGAGGACGCCGCCGCTGTCTACAAGGCCGCGCGCTTCCTCAACATGACGGGATCTGGATACGTGTGGCTGGTGGGTGAGCGGGAGATGTCGGGTAAAGCCCTGAGTGAGGCGCCGGATGGTACGACACTCACAACAACTGTTGTCTGTTGCATGTTGAGCCTTTAAACGTTTAAGCAGAGTGTGTTTAAAGGTTTTAATGTTGAGTACAGTGTGTGTACAGTTGCACACTCTCAGTTGTGCAATACTGTGTAGTATTGTGTGTTGAACTATTAACGCTTTGGTTTGTAATGACGTATGAAGGATGTGTTTCAAATTGGTGGTAACCTACAACAGGATTTCTCATATCTCTGGATTTCTGCACATGTTCTCACAGTATTTTATCACCTCGTACTCACAAACGCCCCTAACCCCCCAGCACTGAAACACAAACAACCCCCAATGTTTGTTCTCCATGTTGTCCACTGCAGATGTGTGTAAATGCCTGCAATCAGAGAACTTAGCTGAAGTTGGATTGAGTGTGTGCGTGTGTGTTCGTTTTGTGTCAGATAAATCAAATCAATCCAACTTCAAGAGGCTCGCTCACACACCTCTGATTGTCGTCAGGTAGATCAGTTTCTCCAGGATCCCCCAGGTGGCGCTCTGGTCCTGACTGTCGGTCTGCTTGTAGGTCTGATCGGCCTCCAGCTCATCAACGGGAAGAACGAGTCGGCCCACATCAATGACGCTGTGGCTGTGGTGGCTCAGTCTATCCAGGAGCTTTTTGAGAAGGAAAACATCACGGAGCCCCCGAGAGGATGTGTGGGAAACACCAACATCTGGAAGACAGGACCTCTGTTCAAACGGTACAACACGTTCTACACTCCACTCAGTTGTAGCCACCATGAGCGTCTCAAGCAGAGCTCAGGTCCACACCTTCAGAGTTCAATGTGTCACGTACAAAAGAAGAATCGCACGTCGTTGTCTTATCCTCCACAGGGTTCTCATGTCGTCTAAATACCCAGAAGGTCTCACGGGACGTGTGGAGTTCAATGATGACGGTGACAGGAAGTTCGCTCACTACAGTATCCTCAACTACCAGAAGAGTCGGCTCATTCAAGTCGGCATCTACAATGGAACTCAGGTGAAAGGTTTATACCAGCTGGTCTCACATGAGTTTCACAAGACCTCACGAGACTTCATGAGACCTCACGAGACTTCATGAGACCTCACGAGACTTCATGAGACCTCACGAGACTTCACAAGACCTCACAAGACTTCACGAGACTTCATGAGACCTCACGAGACTTCACGAGACCTCACGAGACTTCACGAGACTTCACGAGACCTCACGAGACTTCACGAGACTTCACGAGACCTCACGAGACTTCACGAGACCTCACGAGACCTCACGAGACTTCACGAGACCTCACGAGACTTCACGAGACCTCACGAGACTTCACGAAACCACACAAGACCTCATGAGACTTCACGAGACCTCACGAGACTTCACGAGACCTCACGAGACCTCACGAGACTTCACGAGAGCTCACGAGACCTCATGAGACTTCACAAGACTTCACGAGACCTCACGAGACTTCACGAGAGCTCACAAGACTTCAGAGGTCAGACTGGTTCTCTTAACCTCAGGAGGTTTCAGGAGCGTTAGAACACGGGTTGATGTAATGAAGAAAGAGCAGCAGAGCATTACTCAGCGCTCAACTACGATAAAAGGTGTGCATGTGACCCCCCCCAAATCTCCCTGCAGGTGGTCATGAACAATCAGCGGAAGATCATCTGGCCCGGAGGAGAGACAGAGAAACCACAGGGATTCCAGATGTCCACTCGGCTGAAGGTGAGATGTCGTCACGCTGCTGCAGCGACGTGACATTCCTGCCAACACGCATCAGAGTGAGAAGCTGCTGAGTGCTAACGTGCTAACGGAGGAAAAGCACCTTGACAGTCACCTTTGTGTGTGTGTCTCTGCTGGCTGCAGTGACCCATGACCATGTGACCAAATGTGTGTGAGATCATGTGACCATGGCTGTGTCCAAAATCACTCCCCACTCCTACACAGTGGAGACGCCATGTTGTCGTGTGTGAATCCTTCGTGATCATCAGTCACTCAAATATAAAAAAAACGACAGTCACTGACCAAGACAACATAGACCACAATGCATTGGGGTCGTGTCAAGAAGAGACAGCAGACTGCCCTGTGTTTACAGTTTCCCAATTTTACAGTTTACTCCAATTTGAGTTAATATTTGTCAACAGCAAACGTAACTTGTGTTATCTGGCATGTGAATACACACTCAGTAGAATATAATATAATATATAATATAATATAAGTATTTATCATTAAAATGCAGATAAATGTGCAGAGACACGTATTGTTCTATCTATTTATCTATTACCCGTGGGACCTCCAGACAAATGAGATGACTATGAGACAGCGATGACGTACATAAACGGCGCCAACACTAGTCGTCACTACCGTCAGTGAGTCGGGGATGGGGGGGTGGGGAGTGATTTGGGACACAGCCACGTGACAGTGTGACCTTGTGACCATGTGACACACAGCATTGTGTTGCTGCAGATTGTGACAATCCACCAGGAGCCCTTTGTGTATGTGAAGCCCACACAGGCAGACGGGACGTGCAAAGAGGAGATGACGCTGAACGGAGTCCTAATAAAAAAGGTTATCTGCACTGGGCCCAATGAGACCATCCCAGGTAACATATCAGGGACGTCCTGTCTGCGCTTAGTGCTCTGCCTCCTCTGGAGATGCATACATATATATGCAGTAGGTATCTATATATGTATGCATGCAGCTGAGTGTGTGTGCGTGTGTGATGGATGCAGGGGTGCGTGTGTAGTGTGTGGGTGTGTGTGTGTGTGAGTGTGAGTTGCAGTGTGTGATGCATTTCGTCCAGTCTCTGTGCATTACTTACGGATTAAAACAGCTCCCAGTTCATCTACGGACTGATTGTAACGTTCTGCTGTTCTGTTACAGGACGTCCCATCGTTCCTCAGTGCTGCTATGGCTTCTGCATCGACCTGCTCATCAAACTGGCCATGACCATGAACTTCACCTACGAGGTTCATCTGGTGGCTGACGGCAAGTTTGGAACGCAAGAAAGGGTCGGTTCTACTCTACTCTACTTCACTCCACTCTACTGTACTTCTCTGTGCTGTGTAGTACTCATCCAGTGCAGGCAGTTGAGCTCCAACCAGCTGGTCGTGAGTTCCGTCACAAACGTGTGGAGGAAACAGATGAAACAGTGAAGACACGTTCAGAGCAGGAGATGACATTTGAGGAGTTTCGTCCATGAACCTGCACAGCTCCTTCTTGTCCCGCAGGTGAACAACAGCAACAAGAAGGAATGGAACGGGATGATGGGCGAGCTGCTGGGGGGACTGGCTGACATGATCGTGGCCCCGCTGACCATCAACAATGAACGTGCCCAGTACATCGAGTTCTCCAAGCCCTTCAAGTACCAGGGCCTCACCATCCTGGTGAAGAAGGTCTGTTCCATCCGGGACGTGTCGCTGACTTTCCCCGCCCCCGCCGTGACTCTGTGTGTGTCTTCACAGGAAATCCCGCGCAGCACGCTTGACTCCTTCATGCAGCCGTTCCAGAGCACGCTGTGGCTGCTGGTGGGGCTGTCAGTGCACGTGGTGGCGGTGATGCTGTACCTGCTGGACCGGTTTAGGTATGGAGGGGGGGTTATTGAGTGACTGAGTGAGTGACAGAGTTCTGCGTGGTTCTCGTTTGTTCCTCAGCCCGTTTGGAAGGTTCAAAGTGAACAGTGAAGAGGAGGAGGAGGATGCTCTCACCCTATCGTCGGCCATGTGGTTCTCCTGGGGGGTTCTGCTCAACTCTGGGATCGGAGAAGGTGAGAGGGAGCATGAGTGAGCATCATGGCCATCAGTGTTCCATGCCACCGTCGACGGGTTTGGAAGCGGCTGAAGTTCTTTGGAGGATGACGTTGATTTGTGGACATGTGACAGAGCTACTGCACTAAGTCTCAAACACCTGAAAGTTTCAGTGTCATGTGACCTCACAGGAGCGCCGCGGAGCTTCTCAGCGAGAATCCTGGGGATGGTGTGGGCCGGCTTCGCCATGATCATTGTGGCCTCCTACACGGCCAACCTGGCTGCCTTCCTGGTGCTGGACCGGCCAGAGGAACGCATCACTGGCATCAACGACCCGAGGGTGTGTATGCGCCACTCGCTCGGTCGCACACGTGCAGCCCGGCACGCTCACGCCGTCTGTGTTTGTGTGCAGCTCAGAAACCCGTCGGATAAGTTTATCTACGCCACGGTGAAGCAGAGCTCCGTGGACATCTACTTCCGGCGGCAGGTGGAGCTCAGCACCATGTACAGACATATGGAGAAGCACAACTACGAGAGCGCCGCCGAGGCCATCCAGGCCGTGCGTGACAAGTGAGTGTCGGCCGTGCCGTGCCGACCGGCGTGCATGTTGGCCGTTCTGCTCAGCGGGTCGGGTTCCAGTCAGGGTCAGTTTGGGGGGGCATGGACGTGTGGATCAGCTGGAAGCAGCAGGATTTACTGCCGCCTTCCGTCTGATCCGGGCCCATCGTCGAGCCGGACGGCGTCAGCGTGAGGTGGAGCGTGTGCCAGGAACACCTGACCAGCGTCTGCGAGAGGCTCTGGATTTCATTTGTACCGTGACCAGCGACACACAGGACGTGGGCGGGGCTGTGAATGTGTCTGTAAATCACTGTTGTGTTGCATCGTAACCCCCCCCCACAGCAAGCTGCATGCTTTCATCTGGGACTCTGCGGTGCTGGAGTTTGAAGCCTCGCAGAAGTGCGACCTGGTGACCACGGGAGAGCTGTTTTTCCGTTCGGGCTTTGGCATAGGCATG
Source organism: Aeoliscus strigatus (assembly GCA_901007665.1). Classification (NCBI taxonomy): domain Eukaryota; kingdom Metazoa; phylum Chordata; class Actinopteri; order Syngnathiformes; family Centriscidae; genus Aeoliscus; species Aeoliscus strigatus. Next base: position 8,673 of record CAAKHB010002266.1, read on the forward strand.
CGCAAGGACAGCCCCTGGAAACAGAACGTGTCCCTGGCCATTCTCAGGTCGGTCCCAGCCGAAGCTGCCACCTGACCGCTGCCATGGCAACCACTTTTCACTGTGACCCCCCCCGCCTCCTGTTTGTTTGTCTGCTGTGTGTGTGTGTGTGTGTGTGTGTGTGTGACCGTTTACTGTGTTTGTGTATGGAGCGTGTTTGATTGTGTGTGTGTGTCTGTTTACTGTGTTTGTGTGTGTGTGTGTGTGTTCACTGTGTTTGTGTGTGTGTGTCAGTTCACTGTGTTTGTGTGTGTGTGTGTGTTGTATGTCTTCCCCCATTCCTCTGTCCACGTCGTTGGCGGTGAGTATTAACTGTCACCTCTCTCCCCCCCGTCCCCCTGCAGTTCTCATGAGAACGGCTTCATGGAAGATCTAGATAAAACCTGGGTGAGATACCAGGAGTGTGACTCGCGGAGCAATGCCCCAGCCACACTCACCTTTGAGAACATGGCAGGTAGGGTCCTCAGACAGAGCGTTCAAAGTGATTGGACAAAAACTGCAGTGGCAGGTACTGTAGCTCTTTTTTGTCCAATAGCTGTCAGCCGTGTTGTGTTCGTGCCGTCGTTCTCGTGCTATGGTCATGGAGACACTGGTGTCAGCAGGAGCTGCTTGTGAAACGGCGGGCGCTGCTCGAGTTGGGGACCAGCGGCTCACATGTGCCGTCTTCTGTCCCCAGGGGTCTTCATGCTGGTGGCTGGAGGCATCGCCGCCGGGATCTTCCTCATCTTCATTGAAATTGCCTACAAGCGCCATAAAGACGCCCGCAGGAAGCAGATGCAGCTGGCCTTTGCGGCCGTCAATGTGTGGAGGAAGAACCTGCAGGTGAGAACAACATCCTCTGCTGCCACTGCACAGGTGAAGGTGTGTGTGTGTGGTGGTGGTGGTGGTGGTGGTGGTGGTGGGGAGGGGAGCGGGGGGGGGCGTAAGGGGCAAGGCTTGTGTCTGAGGGGCCATTTCACTTTGATTCTTTGACCGGAGCTTCTGCAGCCACAGCAGGTCCACCAGAGGACCACTGCTTCAGGGAGGGCAGCACCTCCCTGAGGACAAAGACACTGGACTGTTCTCAGACCTGCTCCTTTGATGTCCAGGTCAGACACCATCACATGGACAGACACACACACGACAGTCAGAAGTGTGTGTCTGACGACACCTGGCCAACCAGACCTAGTTACTCTCCATTGGCTGGGCTCAATATCAGGGGCGGGACAAACAGCTGTCTATCAGGTTACCTCCGCACGTATTAGGCTAACGAAGAAAGTGATGTAGTCAGAGCGACGGTCCATGGACAGGTGTTCTACCAGAGACGGTCCACGGGCAAGTGTTCCACCAGAGAAGAGGGTCCATGGACAGGTGTTCACGTCAGAAGGTCCACGGGCAGGTGTTCCACCAGAGAAGAGAGATTGTGGAGAAGCTGAATTCCAAATGGTCCAAACCTACTGTTCTCCAGCAACAGCCATCTTCTTTATTATCATGGAGCAGAGAGCGTCGGGGAGGACAACTCATGGACTCACCTCAGTCGTCATTAATCCCGCCTTCTGACTCTATACACGATGTGATTGGCTGACCAGTTTGGATTTTGCAGATTGTTGTACATTAGCTGCTGCTGGGGGCGTCAAGATGTCAAGGACGCCTCAGTATGATGAGGACAGAGGACCTAAGGACACAGGACAGAAGATGTGAGGACGGAGGACATAAGGACAGATGCCAGCGTTCACCTCCTCCTCCTCCAGTGTTCATGTCCTCCTCCTCCTCCTCCTCCTCCTCCAGTCTTCATGCACTCCTCCTCCTCCTCCAGTCTTCATGTCCTCCTCCCTTCTATCTCCAGTGTTTACGTCCTCCTCTTCCTCCAGTCTTCATGTCCTCCTCCTCCTCTTCCTCCAGTGTTCACGTCCTCCTCCTCCTTCATTGTTCATGTGCTCCTTCACCTCCTCCTCCTCCTCCAGCATTCACATCCTCCAGTTGCCCTTCCTGTTGCCACCTGATGTCATGTAATCAAGAGGCGGGGACAGGTGCCCCGGTCATGTGACCTGATCTGTTTAGTCTTGATTTATTCTGTGTCTCAAATGGAATACTTCTGTTACTACACTTCTTTGTAGTACACTAAGCACATGATGTACTTACTTGCGAAGTGCACACATTTCAACAGGGTAATACATCTCAAATCAAACAGTGCCAGCACGTGCTGTAAATGACGTGAAAATGAAAGTTGACACACTAGCAACACATCAAGCCTCTGACCTCACATCGTAAACCAAAATCTTGTACAGTGAAGATGACAATTAATCACACACAAGCACCAAACGTACACCACAACGTCAATGTCAGAAAAAGGGCCGTGGTTTAGTAGCTAGCAAGCTTGCATTTGCGTTTGCATTTGCCGGTATTTTATCCGGAGGTGATATCCTGTGGCACCGCTTGTTGTCTGATTTGCAAAATGTGAAATGTATGTCATTTCGTTACATTAAAGGCGCCAACGCGAGTGGCAGCCTCTCCAACAGCTTAGTGTGTTTTTCATCTATTTGGTCTTTTCTTGTACCTGTAAGTTCTTTTTTCCCCCCAGTCTGTTCTGGTTCTCACTATAGGATTATATTTTTATTATTTTTATTATCATATGGATATGGATTCTTCCAACACAAGCGTACTGTATTATATTTATTTTGTTTTAGTTTCTCCATGTGAATTTCTCTAAGATGGCGGCTGTTGAGGGTGAAAAGTGTGCATCGACGCACACTATTCAGTTGTTTGACTGTGCATAGTTCCGCATACTCGTTCATTGGGAACACACTTGTGTACTCACAATACTCAGATTAAGTATGGAAGTACATGATTTGAGACACAGCATTACTCTTTGCCCCCCCGCCCCTCACCTTCCATGAGATGTGTGCATGCTGAAATTCACATCCCCACCACCACCACCTCTCTCCATTTTCTTGTCTCCTCCTCTCATCATCTCCTCAGCTCATCTGCTGTGTCTCAAATTGCATACTTCCTTTAGTACTTATTTGTAGTACACTATGCACACTGTGTACTTTGCGAAGTACGCAGATTTGGATGGGGTAATGCTGTCTCAAATGCTCAGTTTAAGTATGGAAGTACGCAATTTGAGACACAGCACCTCCTCGTCTTTTCATCCCCTTGTCTCCTTGTCTCACCAAATCCTCATCTCCTCATCTCCTCGTTTCGCCATCTCCTTGTGCCCTTGCCTCATCGCTGACGTGTGGGGTGAATTTTTGTTATACCTGCGTCAGGTGGGACCTTCGTCAGGTATAACGCTTTGGTGTGTTTGCTGCTCTGGCGCTGTGTGCAGAGTTTGCCACGTCACCTGCCTGGCTTTGGATGTGGATGTTTGCTTCACTGGTGTTTGTTTTTATCTCAGATCTTCATTTGTAGCTTCTGCATCAGGTTCTTTGAAGTACCAACGGTCCTGTGGATGAAATTTATTTGATTCTTCTTGTCTCCCCATGCAGCCCTCGTCCTCTCTAGAGACTCAGGACGTAAGAAAAACCTCTGCGTTTTTACACCAACACTGCTTTTAGTTGTGGGGGGGTTGTTTGTGGGTCATTCCAGTTCATTAAGGAGCAGCGGTGGCCAACGCCATCTTTGGCCCAGAGCAACATTTGGACACAAATCTGAGCCGATAGTTGGATGGAACAGGGAGAATCTTTGTGTAAATCTGCCTGACGACGACCCTCCCTGTTAGAGGTCAATGAGGGAGCTCACTGATGGGGGGGGGGGTTCTCGCCCCTAACGCAGAACATGAATAACGTTTGACGTATATTCATTTTAGGATAGGAAAAGTGGTAGAGCAGAGCCCGAGCCCAAACAGAAAGCCTCTTTTAGATCCATCAGTACCAGCCTGGCCTCCAGCATCAAGAGACGTAGGTCCTCCAAAGACACGGTAAGGAGACCAGAAGATACATCTTCCCTCTACTCCTCCCCCTCCTCCTCCGCTGTCTCCACCCTTCTCTCCATGTTCCTTCTCTCCTGTCTGCTCTGGCTACATCCTCATATCGACATAACATTTTCCACCGACCATTTATTCATCGATCGATCAGCCATCAACATGTAGCAGCTGTAGCTCCCCTGCAGGCTGGAGGGCGTCAGTGCAGGACTCAGGTCAGATCAGGAGCTATGAGCCAGCTGAGGAGTTGTTTTATTTTTCATTGGTGGAGATCAGCGTTCCTTGGGGGTGGGGAGACTGGCCGTGGTGTTGTTGTCGTAGTGGGGCAGACTGGCCGTGGTGGTATTGTTGTGTGTGCGGGGGGGCAGACTGGCTTTGGTGTTGTTGTGGGCTGCTTCTTCCTCTGGTTTTGACTATGACGGTTGTTGTCTTTCTGGTGGTGTTGTGATGTGCGCCCTGTGTGTGTGTGTGTGTGTGTGTGTGTGTGTGTGTGTGTGTGTGTTTCTGTGTGTATTTCCACGTTTCCTTTGCATTGATCCTGCACTTCCTATGTTTGCCTCCATTTGGTTTGTACAGCATGTGCCAGTGTTTTGTCATCTGATCTCAAATCCATTTCCAAGGTGGCGGCACAGAGAAGAAGACACATGTTGTATTTATCTTTCTGTTTCAGGATTTACGCTCATGGATTCTAATCGATTTCCTTTTTGCTTTGTCACATCACGTTTGTCTCATTCTCTGTCTGTCGTGACCTGTGGTGAGTTTTCAGGTGCGGAGATGTTGGTCTGACACTCATGAGTTTGTTACAAGCAGGAAACTGAACAAGCTGCTCACTGGGATCCAAAGCCATTGAAGGTTCTGCAGACTCGAACAAAGGGATATTTGAGCTGCGGTGTGTTGGAGCACGTTGACCCTTGCGGATAGTCAACGCCGAGCTGGAGGCTTTTGTGTTTGAAAAGTTGATTTTTCTTTGTGCCATTTCTGAGCTGACTCTGGAGATTTGCGCAGCAGATGTGTTCACGCGTGATGAGAAGAACTCCAGTGTTCTGAAGCAGCTTTGGAAGCACAAACATTTCAAGAGGAATCTTGTACTTGGATTTTGCGTCAGCAAACAGGATACAATTGAATGATTTGTCATCTTCAGTCTTTGACCATTATTTTAATTTTCTATAAATGTTATTTCTTTACATGAATGATATGAATGGATTAATGTCGGTGTCCCTCACCCACATTCACGCTGCTCCTCTCTCCCTCTGAAGCATGTGATTCCTGTCGTAGATGCTAGAACAACTAGAATGTTCACTCGTGTTGGGCTTTGAACTGTGGTTGTGACGTGAGTGGCTCTGCTGCTGGTCCCTGTGACCCCAGCAGGGGGTGGTGTTAGCAGCCCGTCAAGGTATGAGACAGGAGAACAGCTGATGATGCAACTCACAGGTGAAGAGGATGAGAAACCTCCTCTGGACAGGTTTCTTCTCTGCCATCATGTCGGTTGCATCATAGAAGCTTTGTGATGCTTGAGTCTCTGATCGGCTGATCAGCTGAGAGGAGACGTCGCCATGGGAACATGGAGGTGTGCTGTCCTGCAGTTCGTACACAGATGATCTGAAACAGATCAAACACAGACGCTGAGAATGTTTGATTGACGTGAAAGCATGTTGTGCTGCCAGACCGCACACACTCCAGAACCCTCAGCACTGCTGCCATAGAAACTAAGCACCTGCATGGAATTTAGATGCCGCCCCCCAGTATCTTAGATGCGTGTGATTCGATGACGCACAGAGCCCGACTCAACAGAACTCAACAGTTCTTTCAGATTCTGAGGAGGGAAACGAGCTGCGTCACTGGTAGCAGCTCGTTCGCTCAGTTCAGTCCAACTGAACCCGGCACCAGCTGGTCTCAGGCAGCCCGAGCTGAGGGGTCAGTAAAGGTCCGTCAGCACTGAAGTTCATCCACCTGCTCACGTCTCCTTCCTCCGTTTCTCTGCAGCAGTTTCCCCCCACCGACATCACCGGCCAACTCAACCTGTCCGACCCATCCGTCAGCACCGTGGTGTGACAGGGGCGGGGAGGGGGGATCAGACGAGGAGGAAATCCATCCGCCACCATCAGCAGAGGAGTCGTTGGGAACAGGAAGCCATCAGATGCCATCAGTCCTTCACCTGTTTGTTTCCATATTCTGTGTTGCACGTCCCGTTTCCTGAGCAGCTCGTCACTGACATTAGTTCAGACTCAACTTTAACTTCTCACGTAGTTCTGTAAGAACCGAAGAACACAACACCAGACATTTCCATGGACACAGTGTCTTCAGAAGGTGTGTGAGCGGTTGTAGATGATTTTTCTGAGCATGTGACTCAGTCCCTCACATGGTCGTTTGTTTTCTACTAAAATGACAAATGCATGAGTTGTTTTCTCGCTGATGCTCCAGAGCAGCTGGCGTGTTGGAGATGTGTTGGGTTCAGGGACCTGCGGTCTCCTCCTCCCCGGTGGCAGCAGTCTTTCTCTCTCCAGTCTCAGCGGGTGCATCAAAGGGCCACGTTTTTCACCCAACCACCACTCATCTTTTGTGCAGAACCTCTGCAGCACCAGCTGCTGCTGGAGAACTTTGCACAAACGAACATGAGTGAGTTGACAAAGTGTCTCAGGTTTTCTGCAGGTCTCTGGTTAGATGCAAAAACAGGCCGTTTCCCATTTTCTGGAGCTGAGAAACCTCTGCTGCTGCTCCTCAGACGTTCTGGCACTGCAGAGCACTTTACGTCCAATGACTGGTCACTTGAACGTTCAAACAACATGCAGAAACACACTTTACTTTCTAGAAGCAACATGTGCTTGTCCTGGGCTGTGCATGCTTACAACGTATTATCAGCACTTCTTCTTCTTCTTCTTCTTCTTCTGTTCCTGATATGATGTTTCGTTGATTTGAACTGTGTGAAGCTCAAACACTGAATGAAATATAAATAGTTTGATTCACTGGAGATTATTCTGCTTCTTACACAGAGACACACAATCACACACACTCTTGTATCACTTGTTTCTATTGCTCCATGACGATCCGATTTGAATCATGTTGTTTTGACTGTAAATAAATAGAACTACGTTCCAGAACAACAGCTGCCTCTTGCCTCATCTCTATGTGATTGCAGTAGCTGGTCTTGGGGCGACAAGCCAGATGTTCATGCAGTTTTCAGTGTCTGAACCACTTTAACATGAAGTATCATTCAAACTGAGTGCTGATATTGTATTGGAGGAAGTCTGTTTGTTGGTTTGTTTTCTGTTGAAGTAAAAGGTGGGGTATGTATTATTTTTGTTTAAAGCTATATATATACATTACTCAAAAAAATTAAGGGAACACTTTGAAAACACATCAGATCTAAACGGGGGAAAAATGATCTTGAATATCTTTCCTGATAATGAGTAGGTGATGTATTAGTAACAAAATTACGCCACATAATTGGATAGAAATGAAAATGATCATCCTATAGAAGGGGGAAATCAAAGACACCCCAAAAATGAAAGTGAAAAAATGATGCAGCAGACTGGTCCATTTTGCCAAAATGTCATTGTAGCAACTCAAAAGGATTTTCAGTAATTTGTGTGGCCCCCACGTGCTTGTACGCATGCCTG
>CAAKHB010002266.1:16249-50964 GCA_901007665.1 Aeoliscus strigatus
ACATGTAAATCACAACACACAACTTAAGTCACCGTTTTGAAACCGTGATCAGTAAGTAGATAATGTATTGTCGATCAGTGTTTTCTCATCTACCATTTTCAGTCACGGTCTGTGTCCTTGTACATTTCAGTTTCTCATCAAATTTATTCCATCATGTTATACTTCTTGATTCCTCTTGCTATAGACTGATTTCACTAACAGTGTCATATTTTATTGCTTTCGCAAAGGTCTGCGCTGCTTCTCATCACAAACTATGTTCTTCATGACAGGAGGAAGTTGTTCCACAATGCAAAGGAGAGTAAGGAGACATGGACTGATGATGAACCATCCAAAAAGTCCAGCGGTAAATTTATATAAATATCAAACTGGAATGTAACTTATCAGAGTTTCATGTTTTCTTTTGGGTTTTTTTTATAGTGTCACACCATAGTAACTCAGCACCCAAGAGGAGGGTGAGTATTATTTTTTTTTTTCCCCACAAACATGAAGTCTGTATTTTTAAACGTGTTTGACTTTTGATAAAATGTGTTTTCATCATAAGCAGCCTGCCAATGTTTAAAATGAGCCTTTTATGTTGCCGTAAAGATCTGACTAGACACATTCCTGTTGTGTTGCAGATGTGGACTGAAAGAGAGACAGCGTGGCTGAAGGAAGGGGTCAAAAAATTCGGAGAGGGCAACTGGAACCAAATTAAAGAATATTATTCTTTCAGTGATCGAACAAATGTAAATTTGAAAGACAGATGGAGGACCATGAAGAAAATGAACATGGTGTGAGTTTTTAATGTCACTCAGATTAATGTACATGAATGTTCATAGTTGTGTTACCTTATGTTTCAATTAAACACAGCATTTAAGTTTGTCAGGTTATTTTCACAACAGCATTTTTAGTATAAATTACTGCTGCATTTCAATACAAAACAGGATTTGTTGATGAGTGTTCCCAGAGAAATGTTCACAAAAACGGCATCCTTCAGTGAGACCTCGACATGTGTACTGGTATGATTTTCAGTAATAGGTATGAAATTATCATAGAAAATAAAAGTAAACATCCAGTTGTAGATTTATGTTAACGTGTCTTCATTTCTAATGAACTCCCCCACATCAGCCTGGTGAAACACAACAATAGCCATGGGGTCCACTCGTCTGCACTCCTGGGTCGTCTTGGCAGCCACCCCAAAGCCCTGAGAAATAGGATCAGTTCATTACCAACCAGAACAGCAGCTAATGTGAATCTATCTGGAATATAATGTGTATGTAATGTCATGTTTGGAACCCAAACGTCTCAGCACAGAGGATAAATAAAGCATTTTGACTAACTGAAGTGAGCATAACCTTTATCACGGCAATGTGACTTTTGCACTCAGCCCATAGTGGACCTACCAGAGGTACATCAGCCATGGAGTAAACCACAACTCCCTGGTACTGTGCTGTGTTCTCTGTGATTCTCCCAAGTCCGGATTTCAACACGTGGTTCCCGTAAAGAAAAGACTGCTCTGCTCCAGGTTTCACCCACACCTTGAACTGAAGACGAGAGTGGTTAAATACTATACAGTTTCATGCATGAACCCAATCCAGGTTAACACATTTACAGTATATACCCAAAGTACTGACACTATGGACAAATATTTGTAAACCAACAAATATTTGTATTTGTAAACCACAACAAAGCTAATGTAGCATATAGGCGCTTTGGCCAAAGTCAAAACTACAAAACATCTATTTTAAAATGTCTAGACAGCTGACAAAATGTATTTCATGTATTGCAACTTGAAGCAAAGTATGTCAAAAGATACCATTTTTGATCTAAAGGTGTTCTCATTGATCTATTGTGTGAATAAATTGTACCAATGTATGACCAGTGCTTGCATGTTTGGATACTTACTCAAAAGTCCTCTGCCGATTTAAAAGCTACACTAGTAAAACTTACAACAGATCCTTGCCTTTGTATTATGTTTACTATATATTTTGGAACGTGCTGAACTACAAGCATATTACAGATCTGAAGATTCACCATAAAATCTGCTAACATATTGGTGGTGTACAAGTTCAGATCATGCACACAAGGAACACTAAACATTCATTCATAGTATCACTGAACCATTGTGGAGGCATAGGAAAGCTGGAGCAGTGTCAGAGGTGGATCACCCAGAGGTGTAGACATCAAAAGTGATAATTCTAATCTCTCCATCCCTCCCAGAGGTGTGGATGCAAATATATCATTATAGATACATTCATAGTCACCTTAGCATAGGGTGCCAGGAAATCCAGAGATGTAATGTGCAGCCGAAACTTCTTGGTTTTACTGAATTTTCCAAAACAAGTGCCAACGGACACGAGTTTGTCCCGAGAAATGTTTGTGGCCAGTTTAAGAAGTTTCTCACTGTGGACAGAGTTTCATGGTGCATGAATTACTCGTTTTAAAAGCAATGATGAATTTCAAAATCTAAGAATCCTTTATCACAGATTACCTCATATAGTACACCCTGTCGTTCTGAAGCCTGAAGCAGTAGGTACCATCGGGTCGATCCACGAGCAGTTTGATGTTTTCTCCGATGCTGTTGTGAGAGAAAATAGATCATATACTCAGGCTAGCACGCATGCTAATCATCTTTAGCTAACATTCCAAATACAGCGTGGAAGCGAGAATGTCCCCCACTTACTATTTCGACAGCTTTTCAAACAATATTTTTGTCTCTTCGTCCGTTAGCGGTCTCATGTTGTGGATTAAAAACGACAGTCAGTGAGTAACTTATCTCATTTGGAAAAACGTGGGTCAACACGGAAGTCGTCACACTTTATTACGGAAGTAAAATGACGTAAGGCAAACCTCAGTTCCTGCTCTTTTTTTGTATTCTGTAGCGTTCAGTAGGCGCTACGGTTCTACTCCGACAAAAAGTCGCCATTTGGTGAGTAGATTATCTCGAAATTGTAACTGGAATATCAATCAAATTCGCTGCGGAAGTGAGGAGTAGTTACATGGACGTGCATTTGTATTTTTCACTTTTCCTTTCTGCAACACATAATTCCCACTTTCGGAACGGGCTAAGTTAGCACGGTTAGCTAGCTGTCAGTGGTAGAAATACGGACCTGCTGCTATTAGCCGATGCTAACACGGTTAGCAGGAGCTGTTGCTAACACTTGTTAGCTGCATACAGCGACCCACCTCAGTGCATCACATAGTTCATCATTTAATAATACACATCTGTTACGCGGTGGTGATTTTTTTATGTGGTTGCGCATCTCAAGGTCGGATTCGTCGGGTGAACAGACGGCCTTTGCCGCTGCAGTGTGGTTACATAACGTTCATCTGTTTGTAAATACTAATTACGGTCGTGTTAACGTTAATGCGGAGATCAGAGCTACAGCAAGTAATCCCGTTAGCATTGCAATAAGTCGATTAATCAATAAGATAATCGCGAGGGGGGAAAAACTATCCGCATTTATTTTCTTGGTCGTTTTGTGCAGGATGATTTTTTTGTCGTTTCCTCGTCTTTTCCTTTCTCTTTGGTGTGTCTATAAGACGGGATGGTTTTAATATTTGAGGGCTTGTGTGTGTGTGTGTGTGTGTTAGCTGCAGCTCCAGATTCCTGTTAGTTTCAGTCCACACCGACACCGACATGAAACGCCTCCACCACCTGTGTTAAAACCCCATTAACACTTCGAAGTGAGCTGTGGAGTTTCAGAGGAGGAAATGTCGGCAAAGACCTGTGGCAGACTTGGTCCTTCTGTCTTTCTGACATTTCAGGGTTGAAGCAGACTGACATTTTTGACAGGTTTAGCACTGAAATTGGATGTATGCATTTGATCTTCACTGAGATTCGCTTTTTGTGTGCTTTTTTGTTTTCAAACAATTGTATTTCCATTGCTCTCTCTTTGTAGGATATCTCTAGCTCTCCATGGCCCCTAATTCACTGTTGCACTTTGACATGTTTGCTTATCTCATTATAAACAGCTGTTCATTCCTTCACTGCCTTGTTATCAAAATTTAGAAACAACTCAAATACATCTCATGGAATGAACTTTCTGTTGAGCATGATCTATTGGCCCCTTTCCTCCTCCCATACTGAAGCATAATCCAATTAAAAACTGTCATTATGAGCCTACTGAGCCACGTGTTCTGTCAAGTTTGCAATGACCAGAAAACAGGTCAATTGTACATCCGTAAATGTAGTTTTTGTCCTGTTTTCGTGAAGTTATATTAAACTAACTTTGCTCTATGATCACAAGACATTCTGTTAAAAATAAGACGTGGATCCTATTGATGGCTTTAACAACCCGTGTTGCAGTAGGTCATGCAGATGAACTGCCACTGAAGCATGCGCTACATACCGACCTAATTTCTTTCACCAAGACGTGCAGTAAAACCTGTCCTTATTTAAGCTTCATTTATTCATTGAACATGTACAAAGTACTTAATCTTACACATATTCACATTTTTACAACTCTAGAAGAAGTTGTTTTTTTTTTTTTTTACAAAAGTTATCTGGCATATGGTGGAACATGATACAAGAATAGAATTATATTTCCTCTAGACCTGTGTACACGATTCCTCCAGCCTGAGGGTATGGGCCTGACCTCATTATTTGCAAGCCTGCATAAGTAAAGGCTGCAATTCAAGAGCAAGAGAGAAAGGCAGACTGAACACAACCCTTCATTCACCGCTCAATGGGAAAGCTTAGTCACTGCACAGGTAAACTTTCACATAAGTAGTCAACTACATATACATTGGAGCAAACAGTCAAACTAGAATGTGTTAATATGGTAATTTACGCCTTTTTTTACAGCGTATGCAATGATTTCATGATTTTTTTTTTTTGTTGACAGGAGTGTAATTCACAACTTTTGGGGAAAATATTGCTTGTGCCAACAGTTTACCAAAAGAGAGGCCTCTGGTACGCCCATCATCAATTTCCACCGAGTGTTTGTGGCGCTGTGGAGAACAGGAAGACCGACGGCGTGAGACGTCTGAGCGCAGATAGGAAACTGCTGTGGCTTCTTCTTCAACCTCAGAATGACTGAATTCTGGGTTTGTTTCAGCTGCTGTATTGCAGAGCAGCCACAGCCTGTGAGTATCAACTCTGCTTCACATTGCAAATGGCCGGAGCATTTCTGGTAAATGTCCAAAAATTTTGCACAGGAATTTAAGATGGGGAATTTTGGAAATATTCAATGAATGGTCAATGACTTGATCAGCTAGCTATCTACTGTATGAAGACGTTTAATGTGATATTTGATGCGGTGCAGGTGGGGGCGTGGCCTCACTCTGTACACCTGCAGGTAGTGTGCGGTGTGCGTGGGATTGAGGAAAAGCATCGATGTTCTCAAGTGTACAGGAATGAAATCGTGTTGTTTTAGTGAATTTAGTAAATTCCAGGTTTATTCCCATAAATTCCTGTCTGCTGCAAGGACAGAACACACAATCATTAACCATTTGTCTCCCTTTTTCTCTTGTGTATTGTACAAGTAATTGTGTGCCTTCTGACACAATATGTGTCATATCCTCATGACAGCTCACCACATCCCACATTTTGACACCCGGTTTTCACACGAGTCACATGTACTGCAAAGCTGAACAAATTACTAGATTGAGCTGTAAGTCTGAAAAAGGTGAGCACGACATTTACACAAACCTGTTCTAGTACAAAGCTGATTAAAAGATGTTACAACCCCATCTGCAGTCGTCACACATGTTTAGCTTCATACATGAAAAATGATTTTTTTTCAAAATGGAAAATGTATTTTTCAGTTGGTTTAATTATATCTATTTATCTTTATTTCTTTTTATTTGTTGACTTGGAATAACGTGCGTTGACATTGTTCGACCCACAGTTAAGATAAAATGACTTGATGCCCGTTTGCTGTGTTCCAAACCAAATCTAATAAGGTAGACAAGTCTGTCCTGGCTCCTGTCGGCTGACATTTGCACATTTAATATGATTCATTTTGGACACTAATAATAAGGATCTTGTACTTGTAATAAAAACCGCTGTTTCCTTTTCCTCTTCAGAAACGGCGGCGGCGGATTGATCGCTCGATGATTGGCGAGCCAACAAACTTTGTTCACACCACACATGTCGGCTCTGGGGACATGGGCCTGGGATTGGCCTCAGTACGTCTACTCCCATAACATGAATCCAACAAATTACACCCGCTACATCGTGTCAGCAGATTAACACTGAATGTTCGCAGGTGGATCTCGTCCAGGCCCAGATGAAATCCAAAGGTGGCTACGCGCATGGAGGGTCTGAAGGGTCACAGTTGTAGCAAGGTGAGTTTACATGGACCTGCAGACCTTTTGTTTCTTTTGCAGAGGAACTGATTTGTTGCTGTGTTTCCGTCTGAAATGACAGCGTTCATATTTAAATACAGTTGCTAGTGCTACACTGTCAACTTATTCGTTGGTGTTTTTGCCTTTGCCATAGCATCTGTGGTGAGAATTAACCACCTCACTCAGCTTCTCAGCCTGGTCAAGTGATAAAATAAGTTATATATTAGAATCAGGATGCAGTGTGCCATCCAGTTTGATGCTTCATGGTTAAAAAAGTTCCATTTGTACATTCTACGGTAAATAAATGTCATTTAACATCCATGTCCTGACTCCTTCCAGAATACTTTTCAACATGTGGTGACCCACATGTTTCATGTCATTTTTGAAAAGAAGCTGGTGCAAATTGTCACATTTTTTAAAAATCATGTTTAACTGGAAAACATACATTTTCCATGAAGGCATGACTGTCCCGTTTCCATTTGAATAGCCTCGTAATGCTGATAAGCTTGCATGTTCTTGTGACAGTGACTCAGCTGCCACTTCACTTGGACTGAGTGTGTGTTGGTAAACGGTGTAAACAATGGGGCACACTGTGGTATTGTTAAACTCACTGGATGTGGCCACGGTCAATATATAGTCATATAAACATGGTTCCAAAGCAACTTGAGTCATTGTCTCCACTGTGTTCCTTCCTTGTTCGTAGTTATGGAGTTTAAAGTCCTTCTCTTTGTTCTTCCATGAAGTGATCCTAACGTGTTCCACCTTTTCTCCTCACAGCCCTTCAGTCTTGTGGGAACTACTGTTGTTTATATGAGGAAGCATTTTCAAAAAGCAGTTCTGTCTGTAACGGACATCGGACCAAAAGATGAAACGACTGCTTTTCCATAATGTTGTATATAATGTTATTTTTCATTCCTTTTTTTTTTTTTTTAAATGAGAGCACTGCTGTCCATTTGCTGCCATGCTGTTGCACTGTAAGAGTTAAGAATAGAGAAGAGGGTTTAGTACGCTCATAAGCTCAGTCAGATGTATGCTTGTGTGTATGCATGAGGAAACTATTTGCTTTCGTAGCCTGTTTGGATGCCTGTATTTATTATCTGATCTTTACACGGACCTCATGGTGGCTGGGCCACGCTGGAGATTTGGAACTTTCTGTTTCCTTCTGTTGTTTTCTCAGAGGTTTATCAAAGAACAGGTAGCAGGGCAAAATTATTTTATTCTGAGAAATCTCATGATTCTCTGAGCTGCTTTCAGGGTTGAAGATTGCTGTTTTGTAATAAACTTGAAACAAGTAGAGTACACTGGACCACACCTGTACATCCCGATATTAGTATTCTCTAGAATTTTACCAGTTTGTGTGTCCATCATGTGATTAGTTCTTTTTGCCAGCTTTGTATGTGGTTTAATTGTGTTCGAAAACAACACTCAGGCCTCTTGAAGCTCGACTAAATGTCATCATGACCCACTTCTCATAGCACTCTTTGTGATCAGGTTCCTTCAATTTGAATGTGTTGTTGTCCTGAAATTGTCAATCATTTACGCAACAAAAAAACCCAACAAAACTCTGACCTACAATTAAGAATTCTCTCCATTTTCAAATCAATTCTAATTTTATATACACATCTCCCCTCTCTGTGGAAACCAATAAATGTTGTTGTTGCCTATTGATTCTGTTTATCCCCTCATGTTTTCCTTTTATCAGATGCTTTAATATTCCAGAAGGAGCTGGTACCTACTTATCCCTCAGTATTAAAACATTGTGGACCAGGCTCCGTGGGGGGGGGTGGCGGCCTTAATCAAAGATTGTGACAGAGCAGTTGCAGTATGAATGTTGAATATATACTTTGCTCATCACCACTCACAGTGATTGTGACTCTGAAGGCTCAGAGGTGGCCAGCAGGCCTGACTCTATCAATGCATGTGACTGTGCGTCCTCCGTGTACATCCTGTGGTTGATGGAATGTAATTGTATCATAAAAGTCGACAAAACTAGGTGGTGTTCAATGGTGATCGAGCTAATATTATTTATGGAACAAATTGATTGTGTTGGGAACGCAACATAAAAGACCTAAGGGGTATGTGATTGTACCAGTTCTATTCTGCCGAAAGAGGTGAGAGACAAGCACTTAAACACCCACTGGGACCAACGTGCAGGTTTTTGTCACTGTGTGTTACAGTGGCGCTGTAAAGATTTGTTTTTGTTCCGTACCAACAGTAAGTGGTTTGTCGGGAATGAAGAAATGCTCACAATGTGTTGTGTTGTCACTCCTCCAGCATCACGTCAGAATCCCCTGACAGATGTGTTCATGTCCTTCACGTTACCGTGATTCCTGTTCTGTTTTCTAATTGTGATTCTGTGTTTAAAACAAAAAAAAGGAAAAAAAACAGTGGTCCTTGTATGTGTTTTTAACCTCAGAGCTAAGTAAACTACTGGGCTTGCAGTATATTAAACTGTACTAGCAGACTGGTTGAATGTGATTTTACAAATATTGTCCTTCATTGTATGATGCTGTAAATTCAATACAACAATGGATCACGTTCACGTTCATCCTGTTTTCTATCAATGACTGGCAGTTCTTGTTTTTTTTTTCCCGCCCTTAAAATTTGCCTGTCATGTAGTTCCCATCTGTAGATCAATTCATCTGTCTTTTATCTGCATATTTTTCAGAATAAGCAATGAGAAATAAATGTCATTGTTGATGTTTTACCAATGATGTTGTCGTGTTTTCTCAGACTGCCCCAAACAACTACGAATGGTCTGAACAAACGAAATCAACTAAATCTCCCACAAATCATACACTGCTCAAAAAAATGGGAAGGGAACACTTTGAAAACACATCAGATCTAAACAGGGAAAAATGATCTTGAATATCTTTCCTGATAATTAGTAGGTGATGTATTAGTAACAAAATGATGCCACATAAGATATAGAAATGAAATGGATAGAAATGAAAATGATCATCCTATAGAAGGGGGAATCAAAGACACCTCAAAAATGAAAGTGAAAAAATGATGCAGCAGACTGGTCCATTTTGCCAAAGTGTCATTGTAGCAACTCAAAATGATTCTCAGTAATTTGTGTGGCCCCCATGTGCTTGTACGCATGCCTGACAACGTCGGGGCATGCTCCTAATGAGATGATGAATGGTGTCTTGGGGGGTCTCCTCCCAGATGTGGACCAGGGCATCACTGAGCTCCTGGACAGTCTGAGGAGGAACCTGGCGGCGCAGGATGGACCTAAACATAATATCCCAGAGGTGTTCTATTGGGTTTAGGTCAGATGAACGTGGGGGCCAGTCAATGGCATCAACTCCTTCATCCTCCAGGAACTGCGTGCATACTCTGGCCACTCAGTCATTGTCGTGGACCAGGAGGAACCCAGGTCCCACTGCAGCAGTGTAGGTTCTGACAGTGGGTCCAAGGATTTCATCCCGATACCTAACAGCAGTCAGGGTGCCATTATCTAACCTGTAGAGGTCTGTGTGTCCTTCCAGAGATATGCCTCCCCAGACCATCACTGACCCACCACCAAACCGGTCATGCTGAATGATGCTGCATAACGTTCTCCACGGCATCTCCAGACCCTTTCACGTCTGTCGCATGTGCTCCGGTTGAACCTGCTCTCATTGGTGAAGAGCACAGGGCGCCAGTGGCGTCGTTGCCAATTCTGGTGGTCTATGGCAGATGCCAATGGAGCTCTACGGTGCTGGGCAGTGAGCACTGGGCCCACTACAGGACGTCGGGCCCTCAGGCCACCCTCATGGAGCCTGTTTCTGATTGTTTGGTCAGAAACATTCACCCCAGTGGCCTGCTGGAGGTCATTTTGTAGGGCTCTGGAGGAGCTCATCCTGTTCCTGCTTGCACAAAGGAGCAGATACCGATCCTGCTGAGGGTTTAAGGACCTTCTACGGCCCTGTCCCGCTCTCCTGGAGTAACTACCTGTCTCCTGGAATCTCCTCCATACTCTTGAGACCTTCTTGCAACGGCACGTATTGATGTGCCATCCTGGAGGAGTTGGACTACTTGTGCAACCTCTGTAGCGTCCAGGTACCACCATGCTGTCAACAGAGATGTTGATCTAAGCCAAATGAATAACTACAGCAGTAGAAAGTCAGTCAGGGAAAAATCAGCCAAAAGAGATGAGGAGTGAAGAAAAGTATCAGTGGCCTCAACCTGGAAAACCATTCCTGTTTGGGGGCCGTCTCATTGTTGCCGCTCAGATGCACCTGTTGTTGATTTCGATAACAAAAAAGCAGCAGAAACTGATTAACAACCCCCTCTGCTACTGAACTGACCAGATCAATATCCCAGAAGTTTGACTGATGGGTTGCAATACTCTGATTAAAAAGTATTCCTTTAATTTTTTTGAGCAGTATATGTAGAATATCAGACGTGGTGGGTTTCAAAAAAAAGAAATATGAATTATATAGATACCTGCACCCCTAAGATAAGGCAAAGGTTTGTTCAAGTACAAGTAAAATGAGTATCTGAGGCCTCCCAAAGATGAAAAAAGTGAATAAGCTGAGACATAACTTTTGTGCATAATTGTTTTTTCATGCAGAGAAAAACATGCAGAGTGTAAAAATTCCATTTTGATACTGTTACTTCAAAGTAGTAGTAGTAGTAGTATATATTGGTTCAACTTTATGCAGGTTCAAAGTATAGAAACAAATTGTACACAGTCACACAAAACTAACTGCTTCATCCTTTTTCCATAAACATAAATTGCACACCGCTAAAACTGAACACATGCACATGATCTGTAGAGTGTATGAACTTTGTAGGAGCTTTCCATGAATGATGCGAAAGAAACAAACTATAAAAGCAAAACTTTATATCGAAGAAGCAGGCATGGACCATCTGATGGCGTCATGACTAGAAACGAGATCTGTTTATCCTGAACGCTGCAGCGTGAGCTTGGTGTCACTTCAGTGAGCGGATGAAGGGAAGTGAAGCACTGAACCATAATGAAGGTAAGAGATGAGGTCAAGCTTGGCTTGGAACAAGATCATCTCAGCCTGCTCAGCAGAGAGGATGACAGAAGACCCACTGACAGACCAGCACCACCCCCCAAGGGGGTGGAAGGGACAACACTTCACCAAACGTGTGCGAGGAGACATGCGCAGCTACAACATGAGTTGATACGTGGACCAGTCTGAGACGTCCTTCGTGTAGTTTGGAGTAAATAGTTCATTATAGTTGTCTGTCTGCAGGGAGCAGAGGCTCTCATCAGCTGGACCTGAGGAGCACAGAGCACCAAGACATAGACACGTCTCAGCTGGGATCTAAATGAAAGAAGGACTGTGAACACTGTTTGACATGATGGATAAAAAATATCACTCAGCAGTAACGGGGGTGGAACACCAAACCTTGACATGAATTGGAAGGCAAACCATACCATACACACAATTCTACACAGTCTTACAGTGGCAGTGGTCCCACAGTGTGTGTGTTCTCCATCCTCTCTGCCCCCCCGCCTGGTTCCAGACGTCAGCACTGCTCAGCTGGTCCATCAACTAGAGACAAATACCTGGAGTGAGTTTGTTTCCATCCAGACACATCTCACCTCCATCGTACAACGAATCATTTTAATACAATTTTTACTATATATTATAATTATACATATTATAATGGAATTGACTTGAATACAGAGAGATAGTCATATAAGTACGGAAGAGGATAAGAGGATCAGATATCAGGATTCAGAGATTGAAAGTCACAATTTGGCCTTTTTTTCTCAGAATTTGTACTTAATAAAGTCTCAGAGCTCAAATCAATTCTTGCATGTAGATCTCACTCCAGCGTGGTCCGACTCCTCTTCCATTTAAAACACAAGTTTTCACAAGTGGCAATTATGTTACAAAAATTCAAATGACTGGAAAGTTCATCTTTTCTTTTTTTTTGAAGTTTTCGAAGGCTTGGTTGGTGCTTTAAAGTGCATCTGTATTTCTGTGTGTAAGATGTGAGTTGGGTCAGAAAGATGTGATGAGTTCCTGCTACCTTAAAGATGGCCTCATTCTGTTCCGGGTCCTCCGGTTCTGTTCTGGCCTCCCACATTCCTGCACAAAGACAGAAACTCTCACCCTCCCTGTATCCGTTCTCGGCATCCTGAACAACGGAATACTACTTCGCCGCAGCTCTCACCTGTGTGTGTGTTGAACATCACGTCCTCTGCCTTGGTCTCCACGTTGTCTGAAAACGGTGTTCTGTGCTGCCACGTGTGCACAGAGCCGGTGCCAGCAGGTGGACATGTTCTTGAACTCACCTGCAGTTCTCTGGATCTGCTGACCAACCGGAGCCCTGAGCAGAGATGAGGGTCTGTGTTACACCAGTGCCCGGGTTGCGTGATTGAACTCTCCGCGTGCGTCTCACCTCTCCTGCGTCTGTGTGTTTGCGTGCTGGGCAGCATCTTGTAGACCCTGTAGGCATTGCTGCCTCTCTTCTTGCTGTACTCCGGCAGCTCACACACGTCGGGAAGAGAATTCAAGGCACATCGGAAGTTTGCCTTCCACGTTTTGGGGTCTGGCTTGTTTTTGCCGGGGCGGTATCGCCCTGAGGAGAGCAGGTATGAAGGTGAAGTCTATGTGTGTTCTTAAGGATTTGGGTTCCTGCCAGCCTGAAAACCACCAGAGCTTACAGAGATCCACTTTGGACCATTTACAGCAGACAAGCACTGACAAGACCCAACAGATTTCACCTGTGTTACCTCTGTAGTCACCTCTGTGTTTGCATCATGTCATCGGGGATTGAATATCAATACAACTGCTTATTTGCCTCAATAATGTTTGAGTCAGCTGATGGGGTCTCTGAGGCAGCAACTCGATCTCCCTGCATTTTGACAGTAACTGAAGCTTTCCCATGATGCACTCACACAGCGTGACTTTCCCAAGATTTAAGGGGGATGGGTTTCAAGACCGTTTTACGCAACATGTTGCTCAGAACAAGCCAGAGTACAAAAAAAATCATCTAGTTACTTTGTCTGGGGAGGTTCTCAGTCATCCAGGTCATGGTATCTTGGGTTGAGTCGTAGGAAACTAGCAATGATAAAGATCTGAGATGTGATGAAGATTTTCTTACAAAATCTCCTGATAAGTTCATGACTAACTTGAAATTTTGAATTTCAATGAGTGCCATACAAAGGGTTGAAAACAAAACAACAGCCCAGCACAGTACTGTGTTCTACTTTGATTTGATTACTGATAATTATACTTTGGGAGTAATTCAATTTTTAATGATAAAATATCATTATTTATATAAATATATATATATAATATATAATACGATGTCCGCAAACACGCTTTTTCCCAACCTTATAGAGTTAACGTCATTTGTCAAGCTAAAGTTCCATTATATTTTTAGATTAGCCAAATCAAGACAGAAAAGTAATTTTCAATCCCAGTTGGTAAGTAAGCAGAAAATAGGTAGGAAGTAAATAAACACGTACGTAAATATTTTAGCCATCACTAAGGGTAACAGGAGAAAATAAAGGAAAAGTCTCTTGTCAATGCTGTTTGCCAACATGAGCTGTGAGAACTGTTTGTGTTCTGGAAATAACAAATCAGTCAGAACAGAAAATATTCTTCTGAAAGATGCACAGTGTTCGCATCTCAGCCCAAAATCCAGAATGGGTCCGAGTTGAGTTGAGATGTGCTGACTGATCGCCACAAAGAATGTTCATGCTCATTTAGTGCTGCCGTGGCGCCATCATCCAACTTCTGACATCCGTCAACGTCCTGCATCAACATTTTCCTTCACCCGAGGAAGAGCTGCACGGCTGCTTGAACTCACTCGACACAATTTCCAAACTACCAACCTGTTTTCCTGATGTTCATCTTCCTGAAACACTGAAGTTTTTCTCCCAATCATCTGTGTATATTTCCTTATTCTCATGTTAAATATATAGGATGTGAATGTGAACGTTTATGAATCGATTTTTCCTATTTTCTGAATGGTTCATTGTCCCTAAACGGACAAGGACCACGGAACCATCATTCACTTTGATTTGGATTTGGAGCAAAGTCCCACCTGTTGTATGAGGATATGTGTGAAATACAATTGAAATTGAGCACACTCTCCCAAACCCTGCACATTGTAAATAGAGGTTGATGATTCGATGTGAGCCCTACCAGTGTGCACGGCCCAGCTCCTGAACAGTGTTGCATCCCTGTCAATGCTCCAGCCCTGACGAGCAGCGTGTTTCCAGGGGATTTGGAAAATTCTCGCTGACTGCAAAATGAAACACAGAAGAAAACCTCGTCTTGGTGATATGTGTGTGTGTGTGTGTGACTTGTGTATGTATGTACGATGTGGTTGAGGTGGAGACATGTACCTTGTCCAGCCAGCTGACTCCAGGATACTTCCCAGACTCAATCTGCTCCTCCAGCCACAGCCTCATCCTCATGCGGCCCGGTTGTTGCATGCTGCCTTCTGACCCTCTTGTCTGGTGAGAGTTCTGTGTCACCAGTTACAAAGGCGTTTCAGCAATCAGAGCTCAGATTAAAAAAAAAAAAAAAAATCCTCTCCTGCGTTCTTCCAATCAGATAACCCTCCTCCTCCTCCTCCAACAATCTTTTTCCTTGCTTTAATGGTTCTCCAATTACAGGAAGTGTTGTGCTTACTGTGTGTTTATCTCTGTATGTGTGAGCTGATATAAATATATAGTATTTACACACTTTTCATGCATGTCCAGTGATCCCAGATACAAAGCATTCACACAAGTTGCTCAAAATACACTGAATGTACAGGGAAAGACATTTTCCTGTTGATGTTGTCAGAAGTAACACAGTGTGAACTCGTCTGTCAGTTTTATCAACCACGTGTTGAGCAGCATTCACACACGTGTACCTCAGATTCAAACACTTTCTGAGATCACCACATTTGCAAACTGAAGTTCTATGACAAGTGTCTCTTGACAAGTCTACGGTGAGGTCTTTTTAAACATTTTCCTGATCCTATGTGTTCGATGCTATTTTGAATGAAGAATTGATAAAACAGTATAAATATAAGCATGCCATAAATAGTATGTAGCACTGTAGTATAGCACTAGTACTGTAGCATTTCATCTTTACAATATATGTATAGATCTGCTGTTTTACCATGTTGTGAGCATGCCAAGCGTGCAAAGTCTAGTGATAAACAACTTACAAATATACTAAAATTCAGTTGGCAATCTGGTCACATACTACAGTATCTCAGCCAACAAGCAAATGTTTGTGTGTAAGACATCTGTTTGTCAGACTATTAAAAGTATCTGCATAAGCATTATTCATTACATTTGAATGAAATGAGTGATTTGAGGTCTGAATTTATTCCTGCATGCAGATTGATGCTAAAATGTGCAATAATTAGAAATGTATTGTTTAGGACAGGAGCTAATGAGCACTTTTGTTGGACAGGATTACACACCCTTCAGCTTTGAGAGTGACAGCTGGTTATTTTCATAAAAATGCTGCCATGTGGCAATAAACCTTTTACTAAGAGTTTCATGAACTTTTTGTTCAATTTAGACATTTTTACTTAAAAAATCTGAATGTGTTGTATTAGTCACCTGTTATGTAGAATGCAAAGGACAGATATCATTATCAATGTTGAGGTCATTAGGACACATGGCTGCCACCTGCCGGTGAGAACCTGAGCTACAGCCTGAAGTAACTGTTAAATTGAAGCTAAGTTCATTAGTGCTGATTCATCAACAAAAAAAATATTTTTCAACATCAGTTGTGCATTCTGACAAGAAAAGACTGAACAGATTTATTTCCAAACAGTCAAGCTCTTTGTAACTTGTAGTTTTCCTCCGCTGGTGTTTGTCCTCCATCGCAGGATTTGCAAAAACAGAACTACAACAGCACTTACTTTATTAAAGACAAATAAATGTAAACAAGCAATGGAGTAGGAAAAGTTTTCAAATGTATACATGCATCTTTGTTATTAAAGTGTATAAAAGCTGATTCACGTCCACAGTGAATGAAAACGTACATTTATTTAAAATTAGACGTACACATTTCCTCGTCTGCTCAAAGCTGCATCAAAGTTCTCGTCCTCATTTGTTCTTTGCATCTTCCGCTGTCGCATTGACCTGAACGCTCTGACGGCCAGCACCGCCCCAAAGATGAAAACAAAGACTCCCAGCGCCCCGAAGAGGCCGCACGCAATGTCGGCTCCGTGAAACTGGCACTCGAAGCCCTTGTGCCCTTTGCTCTTGTAGAACTGCTCTCTCTCTGTACAGATGGGGTTGGCGTAGGTGTCTTGTAGCTTGATGAAGAAGAAGGCCAGTCCTGGGATGTAGCCCAGACCGATCAGGAGGTTGAGCAGGGCCTCGCCCAGCAGCATGGGGGGGCAGCGGTACGGGACCCTAAAAATGCCCAATGCAAACATGGCCAAGGCGTAGACCATCAGAACCCCACCGCACGCCATGGTGAAGGCATACGGAGGCCGCTTGAGCTGATGGAACAGCTGATCCAGCTCTTTCACTCGGTCGGCAGCAGCGCCAGTGAAGGCGTTCGCACCCCCGAAGTGATAATGGTAGATTCCCCCGAGGCTGGCCAGGTCCCGGTACCCTCCGTTGTTGCTGTGTGTCACTCCAGCACAGATGATGAGAAGTAGATTCACAAACACCTCCATGAGCTGACAAAGACCTGGAGGACACACGAGACACACAAGGACATTAAATAACGTAACTCGTCACTCCCCAGCGCGAGTTATAACTCAGCAATATTTGAGGTCTTTGAGGAGCAGAACATGACTGACCTCTGCTGGTCAGGATGTATCTGAAGTTGTACAGAGCTGGTTTGTGCTGCGGCTCGTAGAATCGCTCCTCGGAGTCTCCGGACCTGTGAGGAAACACGTGTTCTCCAACAGTTCCACCACAAACTGTATCTGGTCATGACAGCCAGTGCTCAGGCCTCTTACGCTCTGGAGGGTCCTGGATGTCGGTGGTCTCTGTGAACATGAGGCTTGTCAGAGGCTCGTGTCATGTCCCCTTGTCTGTTTTGTTTGGACCTGTTGTCCCGAGCGGAGCGTCTTTGGTCCTCGTCTGCGGGTCGGGGCTGTCGGTCAGAGGAGTCTCTGCTCTGGGACTCTGCATACACGTCACTCCTGTGGTTTGGGTGGTGACGGCCCCTCTCTGACATCCTCCTGTGTGCTGGCACAAGAAAAGGGACATGAAAACCCTCGAATAAACAAAACAGACACTTGTGATGCTGGAAGTGAAGCAGAGCGAGGGATCAGCTGGATGAAGTCCGTGAGAGAACACAGAGGATCAAAGCGGCGGCCAGCCGTGGGTAGCTACGCGTTCGAATCCACCTCGAGGCATCTTTCAAATGTCAGTGGGCACATTTGAAAATAGATGACTGAAAGATATATTGACGTTAAAATAGTTCATATCTAACAGTTATATTTAATTCATGATGTCATGTTATTACATAGTATTATAGTACAGTGAAATACTGCAGTAACTGCCAGTAATTGAATACAAGCGTACTTATGTTTGTTTATTATAATATCTCATGCAAGGCAGTTTGTAGCTTTCATAGAAAGTTGATTTTTGTTCATGCATTCAAATATTCTGTAGTATTCTACCACAGTGCAATCAAGCATACACACAATATCCTTGACGTATATTTTTAATCCAATCCTCATGCTTGTGTTCTGTCTTTTGATCGTTTTGACTAAAATACTGCGACACAAGAACTAACTAAAACAATTTTGTTTTGTATTCATAAAGCTTTATGGAGAACAAACACCCCAGATTTCTAAGTATAAGTAGTTAGGATCAATCAAAAACCTGATCAAACACAGACAAGAGTTACTAAACACCCCCTTATTTATTGAGTCTGATCAAGAAATATTTTACATTGCTCAGCATTTACTCAATATGTGAAGTGGTGGAATGTAACTGGATGTATATATGTACTGTAACTACATGAACAGGACAAACAATGTGTATTTACAGGGACAAACTTCACACATGTATATGTTCACATTGACATGTTCACATCTGTTGATAGATAGATAGACAGGTAGGTAAATAAAAACTATTACAGGGAATGCCAGGTTCAATTCCACACAGTGGAGAAATATTTTTTTTTTTTATTTGAAAAACAATCTCGTGCAAATAAGCTCTAAAACTTTGTTCACTATTATGTCCCCAGGTTTTAACTGAGGTGTACAATTGGGTTCTCTTGGTCTTTTTCAAGCAACACAATGCACAGTATCTCTGCTCGTCACACGGAGGAGATCGGGATTCGATTCCCGAACCGAACCGATCTATGTTCGGTTCGGTTCAAACACGGTTCTCCCCTCAAAGGCTCTTACGACTTCATTTACTAATACGACACATGCACGTACTCAGGTGCAGACTGCTGGTTGCAGTCAGTTTTTTTTAATGGCGTGTAAAGGACGGTAATCAGAGAACACGGGAAATCAGGGTTCGATTCTCCGACGGGGAGAAAGTTGATTTGATTTGAACTGTTTCAGTTGAAACACACACATACGTCCCAGAGTCTTTCCGCGGTGCAGAACGTTGGTCGCGCTCGGTATGGGTAAAAATAAATATTCAGGTAAGGTGACCCGAACGAATACGAAGATACATTGACAACATACTTCTGTCTTACCTTTATGTACACACTGTGCCGCTCAGGGTCTTCTCTCGCTTACACACCGACTGAATCCCACAACCCACTGTGTTTCCTGTATTTTCGTCTTGTACTGACTGAGAGCGATCACCTGTGCGTGGCCACGCCCATCGACTCGCTGCCAGGCTGAAATCTGAGGACAACCTCTTAACACCCCAACCTGGAAATTGCTGCTTTTTCATCTTCAAGCATATGATGTTGTGTGTTCAATGTGCAGTGAATGAGGTGTTATGACACAATTAACCGACTTGTACAAGCGGTGCACCCATGCAACTTCACTAATTTTCCGTTAACACCGGTGAGTCCACATAACTCGTTGGTTTCGATCCTATTCAAAGTCCCCAAAATGTGCAAATCATGCCTCAAACCCGGACGTTACACTGAAGCGCACGCGGTCACGCGTCTAGTAAAGTTCACAGCAGCTGCTCGCTCAGTGTTTCCTCCACGGAGACAGTGATTACAAAATAAAAGACAGGTCCAAGGCCAACTGTTCAAAAGCAAAGTAGGTTTATTAGTTTTTCTCATGGCATAAACAGTTTTGTTTTATTTTTCTATCACGTTGGAACTGCTCTATTTCTTTCTTGGTTGGAGCGGTTTTAACAACGTATTTCTGACTGGACATTTATATTGAAATCCGTGCGCGAACCTTACCGGGAAGTACTTATCGCTAATCGACGAGCTCACGCTGTCGCTCAACGGTCCGCGCGCTGGCTTGGCTAGCAAGTACGGAAAGAGGATAGAAATGGCGGTGACGGCAAGGCGAGCGGCATGAAGTGCTGATGCATTACTTGGATTAAACCTACGACTGCCAGGACGGAATCGGGGAAATGGCAATGACGTCGAAGTAGGACATCGTCCCTGACTTACATTGCAAAGCTACAACACCTCCCCGGGAGAGTATTCATCTTGACATCGGAGGAGAGAAAATCTCACCGGGAGCATGGCTTCCTACAGCAACCAGGTAGCTAAGCTAACAGCTAATGTTAGCCTGCATAACAACTCCGCTGCACGTAGTTTAACGTTTGTTATGAACTCTCTACAGCACTACCTTTGTACAACTCCCAGACATAAATAGTGTGTCATGATAGCGCCGGTTTGGTTGAAGGGGTATTGTCATCGTAATTACCGGTGTCATTGAAATTGCAAGTATGGAAAAGTGCTTGCTAATGCCCCATTGAAGCACCACCAGCATGGTCGCTAACAGGCCCCGCTCCCCTTCATTCAAATAAACCAGTCGCGCTATTTGCCTCGGATCATGTGTGTGTGACAGCCACGTTGGTGGAAATGCTACGAAACTGAGATTCATTCAGTGCCAGTGGCACTTTTGACGTGAGATCCCTCAAGTGTCATAGGGTTATTCGCGTAGTAAAGTGACAGAAAACTGCTGCGTGTATACTGGCCCACCTGCTCAGTGGCTACGGGCCTTCCTCAAGTGCTTATTTCACAACTGCTTACAACCGTCAACTATTTAGTTCCTTTCCGTTGAACGAGTAAACGACGGCGATCGTGAGAACTGGCCTCTCAATGCCATTTTTTTAATCCTAGTTGCCAATTGTGTCAAAACTTTTCGCTATTCGCGGATCAGGTTAGCAAGCTAGCAGCTCTACACAGGTGGTGTGGTGGTTGTACTTACAGCCAGTTCGCTAGCGGTTTAACTGTTAGCTAGAAATGCGACAGCGAAGGCCTTCGTCCGAAGGGAAGATTCATAAGATATGAAAACAAGTTAAACCAGCAAACGCCTTGAGCTTCGGTTAACGCCAGCTTCCGTTTTGTTAGGAAGTGTTGTTCACAATGTGCGTGTAATTTCGGAGGAAGATACATCACGCTAACGTGCTTAAAGGCCCATTTCAAGTCTAGCTAGTCATACAGGTACATGCCAGATCCAGATTCAAGTAGCTTTGGTTGGTTGAAATAAAGTTGAACCAGACAAGTAACGTAACGACGCATTCAACCACGGTGACCAGAATCGCACAATGGTTCGCAGCCGTAAGTTTAACCTCGGTGAAGACTTTTTCCCTCATGCTTTCGTCCCTTTTCGTGCCTCTAGCGTTCATGTTCGGCAGCTGTAAACGCCGCCCTGCTACTTTCAAACTCAGATTTTACGTGTGGTGGCACCGTAATATCTTAAATGACACGCATTTGTAAATGTGTTTAAAATGAAGTGGTCGCCCAGTTCAGACTGGGTCTACTATTGCTATCAGTAATTGTCACTGACATGTTCTCAACATTGGTGTGGTCTATCAAGTGGATTTCCTTCCTCCTAGAAATGAGTGAATGTAGTCATAGAGGGTCAACTCTGGGAAGTGATGGTGAAACTTGGTCAAACGATACGTTGAAGCGGACTTCATGCAGGTGACTGATTACAGACTGATAATAAGCTGGCAGCAGTACTGCCAGAAAGAAACAGGTCTTTCTGTTTTATGTGAATTCAACCCAGGACTGCACAATCCAACAAATCTGTCATAACGTTTTTTAGACCTGTAATACTAAGTCTGAAGTTCAGTCTTATTACTACTAAAATATGACTTTGATGAAAGATACTATTGTGCTGTCTATAAGCCACGGCACAAGACGAGTTTGTGTGTTTGTTGTGCTGCCCACAGATGCTCCATCACACCTGTCTTCATCACCATACATCGCAGAAGCTGTTAAGTCAAATAATGTCTAGAAATATTTATCATCAAAACATGGTGTCATTACCTGTGGAAACACAACGTTCAGCCCTCAAACTACTTTCTGTAAAGATCACTGACTGAAAGTGATGAGAAATTCTCTCACAAGATTATTAAAGGAATTATTTGACATAATCAAATCCAGAGATTTGACAGTGACGATGAAAAGTAGAGATGCATGTTAACTTTTTTTCTCCCCCCACCGTTATGATAACCGATAACTTACTGCTTCTCATTACCGATAACTCCTGCTGAAAAGTCAATATATTTAATCAATGAACAAACTGAAGCTGGCCTCAATCAACCAGGTAAAGACGGCTGACAATGGCAAAGTGTAAACCTCTGAGTCATGGCGTTTGGGACGTAGGCTGCTTCTCCATTGTGTTCTGTTATCTCTGAATACCCTCGTTGTCCTCAGACGACAACTTCTTTTGCAATGTATGCATTTTATTTTGGCAGCTCTCAGACTGTTAAGAGGAATTGGGGCTTTAAACACCTCTGTCACAGTGTTTTGGTTCAATAAAATAGTTGAGTTTGAAGCTTTTCTGGATGGTGTTGTGCCAAGTATCTTCTCATGTTCGATTAATTTGATTTTTTTGTAACTGGTACAGTTGTATTTGCCAATTGTTTTCTGTTTGTCAGTTTCCAGTCTGACATTTCTTTCACGTGGGAAAAGTTTTGCCAGACAAGTTTAAAGTAATGCAGCATCCCCACTTGTACAATCGGGAAGTCCAAACGTCTTGTATGATCGTGCCCTCTGCTGTTCGACAAATTACTTTGCAGTTGTATGAGACATAGCTCTATGGAGTGGTTGAAGATTTTGTCTTGTGTCCCTGTATTACGTGGATGTTAACAATTCTTTTTTCTGTAATAGGGATGTCACCATGTCAGATGTTGGAGTTGCAGTTATCTTCAAGGAAATAATCCTAATGATTAGATTTTCACAGTCAGCAAATAAATAAATAAAATTCTTCCATAGAAGGAAGCATTTTTAGAAAATATATTTGGGCCCTGCAGTTAAACTTAGTTCTGTCTGCTACTTCCTGTAAATGGCCCACTCTGTCTGAGAAGAGTCATCACACCCAGGTGATGAGAGATTTCTGCATCTCTGACGTAACAAGGGATAATGCATTTCTTAGCCATGATTTTAATTTCATTCATCAATGTAGTGTTTGTTATTTGTGTTGCTACAGTGGGTCAGTCTGCCTCAAATATGTTTCCTTGCAGCACTGAGTGTCTTGACATCTCAATGCACCTCTGGAAACGCTACATTGTCAGATGCTCCTGATTTAACAAGAAAGGGATTTCCTTCGAGTGATGTACAGGGAGCCCAGGCTGGGGGCGGTAGTATGTGGTGCAAAACTCTGGTGCAGAATGTCTGTTTTGTGTATTCACTTGGCCTCACTATACACTAAAAAGACATGAGTTTCAAAGGTTAAATCCTCAAAACAAATAGTCTTCAAACTAGACTGCCCTATGAAGAGCTGTGTAGTCTGTCTTTGACATTACCATGTTGCTGAAGTGTTGTATGTGTTGCTTCATAGTGGATCAAGTACGATATTGGATGTTGAAATACACAAGCTTAGTGGAGAGATGCTGTATCTTTTGCTATGAAACTCCCAATGCTTTTGTTGTCTGACTTTTCACAGAGAGGCTGTTCTTTCCAGTCGGAGTCTCTCTTCTGTATGATGTCTCCGTAGATGAGCCTGCACTTTCGCTGTGTTGCTATCGTAAGCACAGTGATTATTTTTAAACCGCCACTTTCATACTGCTGTCATAGGTAGCACTTAATCCATGCACAGACTGTCAGACTGAAACAATGCTGATGCAACCTGGGACTAGGCTGGGTGATATGGTCATATCCTGATATATTTACCCTGGATTTACACCGGCTGCGCGTGCGATGCGGCTCTGATCCGGCATGGCGCCGGATCAAATAAGTTTCCTTTCTAGTCAATGTGTCCATTTACACCGACTGCGTTGCGTCTCCGATCCGTCTCAGCTCTGTCAGTCTGGAGCGCTGTGCCGCAAATACGCAGAGGTTGTATTTCTGACGTATGCCGGAGCTGAGACGCATAAATTTGGCACAAAATCCATCGAGCGGGGCAGGAAGTCAAACACAAACAAAATAAATATCCGGTTACTTTTCACAATAAAACGCTCGACGTTGACGCCACATCGTATTTCACACTATTTCATCAGTACTTTCAACACAGTACATTTATTAAGAGTATTTATTTACTAACGAGCTACTTTCCCCTGGTAAAAGCACAAAACACAGAAAAAAAAGTCAAACACAAGCAAGTCCGACTCTCCTCTGTGTCTCCCACCCGGAGACACTTGTGTTTCTTCCTGGATTTATCACACATACATGAAGTTTCGCGCGATTATACGTGTTTTCACCGCGCGAACTTGTCGGTCACGTGACTGACGAACCGGAGTCGCGACGCTGTAGAAACGCATCCGGTGTAAATGGACGGAGCGCGCTGACGGATCGGAGACGCAATGCACACGCAGCCGGTGTAAATCCAGGGTTAGGCTGAATATAAACATACGGTATATATCCTGATACACGGAGCAGAGTTTTGTGTCAGCAGTCGTCTCCTGCACCATCTCTCTTTTCTTGTTCTTTCTACCGTACAACAAAAATCCACAAACAGTCACAACTTCATCCATCGTCCATCTTCTCCATGTTCCACATTGTTGTGTGTTTGTGTCGCTGTTGTTTGAGTGCTGGGGTGTCTGTTCCTGCGCTGAAAGTAAAGAGACAAAACTATTTAAGTGTTGAACTGATTATCTCATCAATTAATTGGATAAAAAGATTTTTCTTCATTGAAGCACAATTGTAAATATATGAGAATAAGCTAAACATTCATTCACATTTCATGGCAGAGGTAAAGGTCTGGGCGAGCTGCCACAATATGGCAATGTGCATTGCAGTGATTCTTCGTATTGATATGGGAAACGTGAGTGATTTCAGAAAACGAGTGCAGTGTTTGGAATACCATCCAAAGCTGGCACATGGGAGTATGACCCTTTTTAGATAGTCTAGCAGCGTGCCCCTTCCACTTGCACAGAGAATATCAACTACTTGTCTGTCCAGTCTGTCGGCGTTTGTAATTTCTGTTTGGCCTCACCACCTCATAAATATTTCACTACCAGCATGAGTAACCACCCACTCACATCCTCAGGGACCCAGCCCTGCATGTTTTAGATTTCTCTCCTCTTCGACTCACCTGATTCAAACGAGTCAGCTTGATGGTTCCTTCGTTTGAAGCGGGTGCAGCAGATTGGGGAGACAAATGAAACCTCCCGACATAACACTATATAAAGATTCTAAATGGTACCATTTCATCTGTAGCTCTGCTCAA
Organism: Aeoliscus strigatus; assembly: GCA_901007665.1. Taxonomy (NCBI): domain Eukaryota; kingdom Metazoa; phylum Chordata; class Actinopteri; order Syngnathiformes; family Centriscidae; genus Aeoliscus; species Aeoliscus strigatus. The sequence continues at coordinate 41,195 of CAAKHB010002266.1, forward strand.
ATGATGTACACTGGCATTCCAGTCTGCTGCTGACCTTTAAGTCCCACCGTGCATCACAGTGATAATCACGGAGGCAGAGCGTTGACCACACCATATATGCCAGTGTCCATAGAGAAAATACCAGAACAACACAAGTAGCATATAAATTACAGCGTGGATATATTCAAAACACAAAACAAATGGACAGTTTCAACAAAAGCACAGCCTAATTAAAGATTGGCTTTGTTTCAGACTGCATTAGTTCTAACTAGGTTTGCCTAATTAAGTGGGAGCTAAGTATAGAACGCACTTAATAGCAAAGGACTCAAGGTTTGGTTTCATTATCCATTCATTTAGGGCTGTAACTAATGTTGCACATCAAGTGCTTTTTTGGCGGGGGGGGGGTTGGGTCGTGTCCAGGGTGAACGTTTCCCAAACTTTGGACCTACCCTTACATGTTGGTGTTGCTTCAGCCCCTTCCATGTTTCTGCTTCCACAACTGTTCACGGCGTGATGCTGGTCACTATTACGCAACTGCACATGTGCTGTCTGTGTATCAAAGAGTTGAAACGAGAGGCATAACATTACATACGGATTCACATATGATGATGACACTTGCATCATCATATGTACTAGCCCATCACAGGTAGTGGGCTAGTGCAACAACTAGCCCACAGCTAGTGGGCCCTATATTCATTTATGCTGTTTTGTCCTCTACATGATCAATGTCAGTATTTGGGGAAGGACATTTTAATTCTAACAACTTTCTTAGCCATGAAGTTATCAAAGTATTCGAAAACCTAAGCATAGTCAACTGAATTCATAAAAAATTGAGTTGGAGATGGGTGTTTTATGACCTACTGCTGACAATTAACAATGTCCCATTTCTTTAACTGTTCTTTGTCAATGACAAATACTTCTTCATGTTCATGTTCTGTGGCTGTTATGTCACTGTATTACTACATGATGCCTGTGCCTGCATCATGCAGGCACAGGCATCATGTGATGAAAACTAGTCTGACCTTATTTGTAGAGACTCTGCAGTATTTCCATGCTCCAGCAAGTTGTCCATTAATAACTTTGCATTCCGTCTGAGGTTAACAGGCGCTGTAGTGCTGTTTGTGTCCTGTTGTGGTACCAGATAGAGCCTGAAGTTCAGTATTCATGGACACTTGTCTGTCACTTGTCATTTAATTTATTTTACATGTAAAACATGAACGATTATATGTGAAGATGAGCTCATTTTATTACATTGATTTGGATGGATTTGAAAAAAAATGGATGACTGCTTCATCCTAGCAATAATCTTGCTATATTGCATAAGGAGTACATTTATTTATTTTTACATTTTTGCTGACCGTACTGTGTATTTTTGATATGAATATATGGCTACTATGATTATAATATTATATTGAAAATAGGATTGTGTTTTATCCCAGTTGGTGGAAATTGCCCACAGAAGTCCTCTCTGTTGGATGGTACATAATACAGAGCAACTCACACACTCAACTTAGAACTGAAGATGAATAGTGAATTCAGTAAACGAAAAAAAAACCCTAATGGTTTTAACATCTGTGTTTAAATTATATTTTAATGACATTGACAATTTTTATCGAGGAAAAAAAGTATCTGTAGACCTTTCTACAGCTCACATATGTAGCATCCAACCTGTTCACATATAAGGATTTAAAAAAAACAAAACTTTTAAGAATTAAGTGCTCTAAAAGTAGTCTGATATTTGACCCCTGCTCCTCATGCCGTCATGTTAGACTTCACCTTTAGCCTTATTGTGGGTGTTGTCGTCACTAAGCTGTGAAATCATACAGATGGCTAATTTGTCGTAATCCTCCATCCAAATGAACGGTACAGGAAGCTTAGTGTGGTACGTGTGGCACGCCTGTCGTTAGAGGCAAAGGCACATTCATTCTGTTGTGATTGTATTAGCCACCCTGAAGCCTTTGGATTACGGCTGGCTGGCTGTCGCTTGGAGTGCAATTTCAGCAATGTGGGCCCTCGCTTGAGCCACGCTTGCAAAGAGTTATACATATGCTTGACTTGCACTTTCTTTTCTCTGTGTTCCCCCTTTCAGTGTTTATTTCACTGAGAGGGTTTAACCACACTGCTGTTGAGTTCATTTCACAGATACGTTGTGTTTTCACTGCACATGTGGACACTTCCCCTATTGGATTAATGGCAATTATGTACAGAAGAAGATAGTATATTTATCACCAACAAACTCTTGTCTTTTTGTAGATTTTTCAAACAACAGACAATAAATGATTCATCCTGTGTGTTATTAACTGTACTGTAATTCTTTCAGAATTTCTGTCAAATTACTGTTATAATTTAAACAGGAACTACTCTGAATAAAAATGTATGTTTTACAGTCTTGCCCTTTTCCTCAAAATAATGTTTATATTGTTTTCATCCCACAGTACATCTTCGGGGAATTCAGCCCTGATGAAATCAATCAGTTCTTTGTCACTCCACGATGTTATGTCGAGGTAAGTACCTGGATTGCAAGAAGATTTAATCCAAAGAGTTTTAAATATAATAACATTTCACAAATCTTTCTTTGACATTTGTTAAGACAAAAGGATATTATCTAAGTGTCAACCAAGTTAGGATTGTAATAGTGTTTTGTGGTGATGTGAATATTAATTTGAGATTTTTGTTTTTTCCCAGCTTCCTCCATTCAATGACAAAGTCCAGTGCGTCAGTCAGTCTTCTGGTATGTATGTCACATGTCGCTCTAGTTTAAACATTTTCACATTAGCAAACTCATTGGGATCAAAACACCCTGTATTGAAAATTCTCAAGCTTTGACTGGAAATCACTGAACCTAAAGCAGGTAATCAATCTTTGTAAGATTTGGGCTCAGGCTGAGTTTGTGTAAACTGTCAGGGAGGGAGATGTATTCCAGATTTTTTTTTGTACAAACATATTTTAAATTACAAATACTGTACATGTAAATGTTTCACCTTTTGATTAAGTTGAAGAATGTTTGCCATTTCAAGCCACCAACCAGTAAACCAAGTGATAGCAGCCACCTTTCTTTCTAGTGGTGTCCGTTAACACGTGACTTACTTTCATTTGTATTGATTATTTAGGAGGTTACTGCACTCCTGCTGTACCTTATATTATGGAGTCAATGGGACTGCAGGTTTGCGGTGAGTTGAGGAGCCTGACACCTTGTGGCTTTATCAACCTTTTTATGTGTGCTGTAACAATCAAAATTCAGGTTTCAAAACTGGTGGCTTTCCTAAACCCTGCGCTTGTACTCTTTCTCTTGCCTGTTGGTGAAGTCCATAGAGCTTTGCATGCTCGACGCACTGAAGTGTCTTATCCTCTCTTGCATTTAATGCATTTTCACCACTGCCAGGCTCCATGTTGACTTGATCAATTTGGGTTTGTGTACTTTTTAACAATCTCAGCTTGTTTACTAAGGGCACAGTGATGATTTTCTGTGGTTGCTAACATGTTCAGGTTGTATGCTTTACATTTTTGATGTGAGATTTTAGTAATACTAACTGATGTCCCTTCTAATCCAAGTACAAAAGAGTACCTCTTTCTTCATAACTTCTTAACCCTTGCAAAACATCCGGGTTTAGAATTTGGGTGAGCAGTCTGCCGAGACATGCTGAAAAGCACTTGATGATTTTTCTGATTTGCACTGACTGTTTCCTGTTTGTTTGCCATTCCACTTTGTGCCTCACAATGCATAATGTATGTTTTGTTTGTACATGTGATATTTATTTTTGTATATTTTGTTCTACATTGCTCAAAGTAGCCATGGTTTAAAATAATTGGACAAAAAGAGGTGTGGCACATTGATTAGCACCGCTGACGTAATACATTGGTTTTCAGAACATTTTTCCTTTGATTAAAATCAGAACAATCTGTAGAAAAGTAAAGCGGTATGGAACATTTGCGTGTGAAGTAGACTCGAGAATGGATAGACAGAAAACCACTATGTCTTTATTCTTTTTTCAAAGGAGCACAAATAAATTAATAGAGAAAACATTAATATCTGTGAATGGAACAAGGCCTTAATTCATTTAATTTTCCAGAATTCCCTATAATTCATTTAAAATATTTTTATTTCAATTTTGCTATTAGAATAATAATCTGAACGGTCTGTACAAGCTAAAATATTTGCAACAGCTTTAGAAAACTGCACTGAATCATTGACTGTTCTTAGACAGATGTTTAGTCTGAAGTACGTTTAGCGTCTTTCATGTTTCTCTGCAAGCTTTCTAATTTATCCAATGTGTCATCTGCAGCAGAAGACTATCAACGCATTGAGTTTGGTGTCGACGAAGTGATGGATTCCAAGCCTATTGGCGTGAACGACCCTTTATACAAGGTGTCAAGCACCCTTAATCCTCAAGCTCCAGAGTTCATTCTGGGCTGTCAGTCAGCACAGAAGGCCCAGCAGACAACTCCGTCAACTGATGTCCCCGATGGAGCCCACTTCAATTCGCTGGATGGCCGAGACTTGGAGGTTTCCGCCATGGACAATCACCAGGCCTGCCAAGATATGGACGGACTTACCGGCAGCCTGGGACAACGAGAGAGGAAGAAAAAGAAAAAACGCCCGCCGGGGTACTACAATTACCTGGAGCCGTCGACGGGCAGTAACAGCAACAGTGCAGCAGATGGGACACCTGTGACTGCACTGGTGAATGGACATGCACTTGGTGCCGCACACCACAATGCTGAGGATGTGGATAGTAAAACACTGTCAGGGGCTGAACTTTCTGCTGGTCTCGTCTCCGCTGCAACGGCTGCAGTAACAGCGGCCAAGTTTCCCCCCACACCCACAGCCAATCAGAGGACTTGTGATAGCCCTGATGACTCTTCTTTGGACTTAACAAGTGGAGCTGCTTCTTTATCAGATGGTAACAATGCAACTTGCTCCTCTTCATCCTCCTCTCAAAGCAGAGGGACGTCAGAGGCATCAAGGACTGCAGATCAGCAGCCAGAGCATTTGTCTCCACAGAGCCCTGAACATTTAGATACGCCACATAGCCCCCCCTCCAAATCACCTCTTCCTTCTTCAGCTGCTGTGGCCACCCCCTCAGACGCCACGTCCATTTCAACTACTGAACTGGAAGGAGTGGAGGTATCAGACAGCGGGGTGGCCAACGGGCTCGCAGAGCCTGATTCTCTTGTCAGTGCAGATGAACACAAAGAAAACTGTGAGAGCGGGGAGCAGGCTCAGCAGAGCTCCCCGGACTCTGCTGTCCAGCCAGTAGTGACAGAGCAGGTCCAGTCACCTGCACCTCCAGCTGCAGCTACTGCCAACCTCCCCAAATCCTGGGCTAGCCTTTTCCACAACTCTAAGCCTCTGCCTGGGGGCCCACAGGCCTTTGTGGAGGTAAAGAATGTTGTGGAAGTTGTGGCACCCACACTTTCTACGCCAGAGGAGCCTGAGAAAGTTGTGGACGTCAGAGATGGCCCTGTCCATGTATCAGAGGATCCCATGGCCCCTAAACTTGCAGGTATTATATGAAGATGGTTCAAAGAATTTTTTTTTTTTTAGAAAAAAAAAAGACAGCTCACCATACCAGGTTTAATGTTCAAGGGGAAAAATGTTTATTAAGATATTTGCTGCTGTTAAATTCACTCTGTCCACTTGGTGGCAACGTTACGACATCTGTTTTCTTCTCTTATTCCGCTCAGCTCACTCTTATAAAGTGAAGTACGAGTATTAATGACCAGGTATCTTTATAAACCAGCCCTCAGTGCTTTGATGTAATACTATACCAACACACCTTTTGTACAACAAGAAGAGGCCATTACTCACTTGAAACACATCAGCCTAATTCATGTGTATTATTATTATTATTATTGTGTATCATATAATTAGATTTTATCTTAAGTTGCAACCAAAGTTCTAGAATGTAAATACTCAAATGCTCATATTGTTCATCATCACATAGTGTAAGTACCTTCACTACTGCCTACAGAGAATATAACATATGACATATAACATATAACTACATGAGAGCAATCAGTAAATATTTGCAAAACACAACTGTCATTGCAAAATGCATAGAAGCTGTTAAAAGATGAAAGGTGATAATTTCATCCGTTCATTTTGGCAGATGTTAAATATTGAAAATCTTATTGTGTGAGAATGATAACTCCTAGAAGCAATCTATATTCCTCCAGCTTTGTCAGATTATTTTCAGACTCCGAAGGATCTGTTTAAAGCCGCTAACGGCTCACACAGTCCTTCACAAACACTAAGTGCACCAGTAAGCGGTCAAGTACACTTCTCCTTTTGCACGTCTTAGCGTTCCTTCTCCAGGGATGATATGTTGTGTCCTAACTTTCTGTAATAGACAGTGTGATGAGGAAATGTTGGTCGGAATGTCACCTAATATTTGAATATATAACTCAGTAATATGCATTAGATCAAACATGCCCCCGCATACAACTTGACTGGTCATAGCTTATTCACAAAACCAGTGCTGCTCCCCCTTTATTTTCCTTTGGTGTTGTTGGACATCCTATTTTTACTGTGAGATTCTTCTGCATCAGGAACGGTCCAAGTCCAGCTCTTGTCCTCTGGTCTATCATCATGCTGTGTATCCAGTAACACACCATTGTTCAAAATGTCACTGTGATGATGAATCATTTCTTCTTCACACACATTTACTGTTGACAACTAATCAGCACGCCAATGGTTTTGTTTTGACAGTGAAATGCATTCTTGCAGTCAGTTTAAATTCATCAGTGTTTGTGTATATTGTTGACAATTTGTTGCAAATCTTGAGGTTGGCACCAACAATTCTATGAACTGTTTGTGTTGTATTTTTCCTCGTTTTGGTCGTTGAATGTCCACGTTACCATGGGAGCTGTGTTTGAATGACTGTCTCCCTTCCTAGGCGTGGTACAGAAAATCCTTTCTCTGAATTAGACTGTCACTTGTGCTGTCGTCACAAGAAGCAGAACCGGAAGAAGGAACACGCAAATTATGAAAATGAAATGTTTGTGATGTGTTGCAGTTGTTCAGATACCAATTCTAAGAATCCTGTTTGTTTGAATCCCCAGAACTTATTGAGAATGTGAAGTTGATACATAAACCAGTGTCTTTGCAGCCGAGAGGACTTATCAACAAGGGAAACTGGTGCTATATCAACGCTGTATCCTTTCACCCATCTGTTTGCTCTGCTGCTTCTTGCTGCATCGCCGGTGCACAACAGATAGGTCATTTTAAGAATCTGCTTGTTTCCTTTCTGAGGTGAGTTTCTCTTGGAACATTGCTTGGAAACCTCCCATGCAAGCCAGAAACCTTTTAAAGGAAGATGGAAACATGTGTATCAGTGATTAATCTTGGAAAATTCCAATGAGAGATTAATCTCCAAGTATGTCCCCTGAAGACAATTCAATTTTCACATCTTTTTGGAAATACGCCGTGTTCTTAATGCTCTCGTAATAGATATTAAGAATATTCCAGCCTCAGCTTGAGTTTTTCCCTGACTGTAAACACTCAGACCCTACAGGCTCTGATCGCGTGCCCGCCCATGTATCACCTGATGAAGTCCATTCCCGTGCATAACGAAACGCAGAGACCATGCACCTCCACACCCATGATGGATAACTTGTGAGTTACGTTTCTGCACACAGCTGTTGAATTTCATGTCACACTGTTCTGCTGTGATCTGTGAAGCTCACTCGCTTTTGTCTGTCCAACAGTGTACGATTAGTAAATGAGTTCAGCAACATGCCTGTGCCATCTAAAGCCAAACAAGGTACGTTTTTCTGACATTCAGATTTTTTAAAAACTGATTTTATTTTCTGCCCACATCACTGACATCTCATTGATCGGCAGCTGTTGGTGACAAGGTCTTGAAAGACATTCGACCTGGTGTACCCTTTGAACCGACATACATTTATCGACTCCTCACTCTCATCAAGTCAAGTCTCTCTGAGAAGGTAAGGCAGTCTATGTCGTTCCCAGTCAGCTGTCCTACACCGTCGCAGGCATTAATACTTCTGCGATTGTCTGTGTTTTTCATAGCAACTGATGCAGTAGTGCAGTAACAAGATCTTCTCTCTAACTACAACAAGATCTCTATCAGGTCCTGCTCCCAAATCGACTTTAGGACAGTTAACCCTAACCGGACCTCTCGGAAGCCATGCTGCATACAGATCCTGTGATTAGTAATGAGCTGCTCACATTTTTATTCACTATTTACTGACGTAAACACAGATAACTGTAAAATGCAATTAAACACGGCGGCAGGATTTAATTTAATACGGAGTGACACAGACAAACAGACGCACAAATACAAACACAACGGTGCATGGCGTCAGTTCAATGCTGAAGCTTAAATCCAGCTTTAGGTTACGTAGGTATGCTTCATTCAGTGAGGACACAGGGCCAATCCTGTCACTTCATCACTATCTAACGCATACACATGCACGCATATACACACACCCACTCTTGGCATGAGACAGTACTCAGTCCCACCTGAGCATCAGTCAGACCTGAAAATGTCGTTCACTTCCTCCAGAACAACTCGTTTTTTTCAGATAGCACCTTTTTAATATTAGAAAGAAAAGGATTTGCCACCTTGCATGAATGAACTCCATTCATGCTTCAAATGCGCTGATTCAATCCTGATGCACAGGTATGTGAGCTGAAAGTTGCTGAACACCAGTGTCATTTAATATCTAATGAGGCAGATGCAGTCCAGCACAAACCTCAATGAACTTGGCTGTGTGCACATATTAGTGTTTCATTAGACAGCAAGGTGTTCCTACTGTCTTTGAATTTGTGCTGATGTTCCTGCACTCTCCTGCCAGGGTCGACAGGAAGATGCGGAGGAGTATCTTGGCTTCACTCTCAATGGACTGCACGAGGAGATGCTGGCGTTGAAAAAGCTAATCTCCCCTCAGGAAGAGAGTAAGTGCTTGCTTGTATAAACTATCGTAGAGCACATAATGTCTTAGGATATTTTTTTAATTAAATGCTTTTTATTCTTTATTTTTCTTCTAGTTTTTAATGAGACGTCACTAAACCAACTGATCTATTTTAAAGTTGTGGTTTCAAATGAAACTCGTAAATCAACTTTTTGCTCAGTTTCTGTTGAATCTCCCTCAAATATTGTGAACTAAAGGGGGTTTGAGAGAATTTAATTTTTGACTTCTTACAGTAGTACATATATAGTATGTACAGTATGTAGAGGTTGCTCAACTTTTTTTGCGCTTGTATCTTGTTCTTTGAGCAGAAGCTCCCATGCCTAATGGACCAGAGTCGCAGCAGGGTGTGGAGGAAGACCTCGCTGATCAGGAGGAAGAGGGCAGTGAGGATGAGTGGGAGCAAGTTGGCCCCCGAAACAAGACCTCCATCACTCGCCAAGCTGACTTTGTCCGCACGCCAATCACAGACATATTTGGTGGACACATCAGGTACTTTGACACATTGTTTTAAAATTCAATAAAGTTTTTTTTGTTTTCTTTCACGGCGGAATCCCAAGCCGCCATGTCACCAGCTTCCTTCAGCCACGACTGAACGAGCGATCTTTCAGAATAACAGCTGTTGGGCTTTTGTGGTCAGAAGTCTCAGTGGCAAGATGTGGGCATACGTCCACAGAGTTAACTGTTCAGACAATTTTGAACGTTAAGACCCAGTGTGGGTGCAGCCGGCCTGAATAATATGTTCTATGAGGTTCTGGTCTGGCACAGTCCAGGTCCTGACTAATTTTAAAGTGGCTCAGAAGTACCAGAAGTATTTTCTTTGAGATTGTTTGAGACCAGAAAAATAAGAGCACAGG
>CAAKHB010002266.1:50984-64258 GCA_901007665.1 Aeoliscus strigatus
AACATTGGACTGGTTCAACACCTGAGTGACAAAACTGGGAGCGCTGGGAACTGTGGCACACACACACACACACACACACACACACACACTCTCTTATGTTTGTTTTAAATGGACCTCGCTCTATGTGTGTGTGTGTGTGTCTTTTTCTTTGTGTGTTTTGTGTGTTTATGTGTGTGTGTGTGTGTGTGTGTGTGTGTGTGTGTGTGTGTGTGTGTGTGTGTGTGTGTGTGTGTGTGTGTGTGTGTGTGTGTGTGTGTGTGTGTGTGTGTGTGTGTGTGTGTGTGTGTGTGTGTGTGTGTGTTCACTTTTTTTAGGCACAAGTTAAAGTAGTAGTTGTTTTTTTTTTTCTTGAGGAATCACTCACCAACTGAATTATAAAAGAATTTAAATATTTGCATCTGGAGCAGATGGCGTGTTCTCTGCTGTTTCCTGTCATATGTTGCAATCAAATGTTCCAAACGTTCCACCTCTGCTCCTTTTGGTACCAGACATATCGTTTTCACGAGTCATAGTAGGGTCGTCATAGCAACGGCTACGCAAAACTGCCATGACTGCATTTTATATAACTTACTGCTGAGTTTGTGGCATCACAGACCGAGAGAACAGAGACAATCTGACAGCCACCAAACACAAATGTTTGGACTTACTTGATGGACCATAGTGCATTTTTAAAAATTTTTTTGTCATCCATAATGCCTGTGACGTCTGTAGATGTCACATATTAGCATCAGCTCAGCTCGACTGAACCTGACAGAACAGGAACCAAAAATCACAGCAGGAACCAGGTTCTATCCCTGATGGAAAAGAAAGAAAATAAATCTGTATACGTATGTTAAAGGGGCATTAGTAAGCTGGTGACAGAGGTGAGCGTGTTAATCAAACTTTCAAGTTTGTTTAAACTGTTTGCATCTGCAATACCTATGTTCACAATAAAGAATATCTCTAAATAAAACAATCAAATTATTTCCCTCTGTCTGTGGCCATTGAAACACTTAAATTATTGCAATAATGATGAAAATATGATGTAGAGTGCACAGTACGTTTTTGCAGATTTGTTTGTAACACACACTCATATTATCCATTTCGTTCTGTTTTGGCTCCTCGTTAAATATTATATCCAGTTATTGGCATTTTATCGAAAAAAAACAGACATAATTGTTTTACTTCCTATTATAAGTCCTAACTCTGTGTTCTGGATCTCTGTCAGGTCGGTGGTGTACCAACAGAACTCCAAGGAGTCGGCTACTCTTCAACCCTTCTTTACGCTTCAGTTGGACATCCAGTCGGAGAAGATCCGCACTGTCCAGGAGGCTCTGGAAACCTTAGTGGCACGAGAGTCTGTCCAGGGCTACACCACTAAGACCAAGCAGGAGGTCTGGAAAACTTAGTCCTTGTCCTGTTTCTGTTTCTGTAAAAAAAAAAATCCAAAAATTCCAACTGTATTATTGTGCTCAGATATTTTGGTTTGATGTCAATCCAGCAAATATACAACCCTTAATTAATTCTCGCAAATATTGCAGTTGTTTGTGTCGAGTTTATGTCCAAATGTTGAACATAAGATTGCATCAAATGAAGATTGTGTGGTTGAGGTCAGTCTTAATGGTTTTGGATTTGTTTGTGTCCCTTGTTTTGGTAATTACTTGTGTGTCCACGTTACCATGGGAACCGTGCTCTTGAATGACGATCTCCCTTCCTAGGCGTGGTAAATTAGATCCTTTCTTCAAATCAGGCGCTTGTGCTCTTGTGACAAATGTCCGGATTGGTTGGAAGAAGGAACAGCTGCATCGATGAAAATATGCTCTTCTCTGATGGTTTTTTTTTCAGAGATAAAACTTGCACTCCTGCACTCGTTAAGCCAGAAGTCGGTCAACAAACATCTTTTATCTTTTCAGGACTTGCACTGTGCTCTCTCCCACATAGAAGAATTTAAACTGGGTTTCATCTCCAGCTGACGGTTATAAATAAACTTAAACTTGTAAGCATCACCACTTCCACCGTGTGTTCTCTGAAGCCGTGTCTTTCATGTGTTCCCCTCTCAGATTGAGATCAGTCGGCGGGTGACTCTTGAAGAGCTGCCTCCTGTGCTGGTGCTGCATCTGAAGAGATTTGTCTTTGAGAAGACTGGAGGCTGTCAGAAACTGACCAAGAATATCGATTACCCCGTCGACCTCGAAATTAGCAAAGGTACGCTGAGCCCACCGGGGGTTAAACTTTGCCCACACACTGATAGAACCCTCTTTGCAGTTCAGCCATGACGAACGTCTAACTTTCCACCGTCATGTGCAGTATTTATCTCCAGTGGTGACGAAGGCGAACGTCAGCTGCCGCTGATACAAGACTGTTTCTGCTCAAAGGAGCTGATTCCAGGCAAAGACACTTAGCTTTAGCCAGCTGTTTTCTTGAAATGGCATCAGTAGCTTGATTTACATCCACATTAAGATTTGTTCTCAAGGGAACAATTCATCTTTTTGATCATCAGCACGACATGGCGGTGAGTCTTTCTCAGGAGAAGATGATGTATGTGCTCTGTTGGAGCGACATATGCTGATGATGCAAGATAAGCTACAAAGAGTCTGGAAAGAATCAGCATTAGCAGTCAGAACCAATGAGTTTTGTAAACATCGTTCCTTTCCTCATGATGAAATAATTTTGAACGTCTTTCCAAAAACCGGTTGTGGATCCAGTTTTAGCTAGATGCCAGCTGATCACACTCGTCTGAACAGTTTGACACAACTCTTCTTTTCATGAGGTCAAAAAAGTGTCTTTTTACAATTAACATGCATCTCTGGCATCTGTTAATTGGGTCTGAATTTCTTTGTTAACATCTTAGGAGAATATTCACCTTCTGTCATTTCAATTCAGATCTCTTGTCCTCTGGGGTTCGGAGCAAAGTTGTAAAAGGCCAAAGAACTTACAGGCTCTTTGCAGGTGAGTGAATGTGTGTGTTAACATTATCATAGTTGGAAGCATCTGGTCTATGAGGAGCAACCTAAAACAATCCTAATTACCAACTAATTTCAGTAAATGTGTTTTGAATCTTTTGTCATGTATATGTCGTGTTTCAGAGGCATCTGTGTATTGTGTACATAACAGCACATTATGAATCTGAATTGCTATTTCCAATAGTGACAAGCTTTATGTGCGTTCCTAATTTTATACAAGTGCTACATGTGGTCGGCAGCATGTGTAGATTTTGTCTGAAGCTACGAAAAGCTGGAGGTACTAAAATATTGACGAATAAGAACATGTTTCCTGAATGAGACCCGATGACTTTCCCAGTTTGTACCTCATCGAACTAGCGATGTGTTCTAATGCTGAGCGTCATGCCATAGGTGTGTAACTGTCGCTTCTCCGTGCAGTCTTGTCAGTAGTGACGTTCACCTTTCCTCTTCGCCCCCGTCAGTTGTCTATCACCATGGGAACAGCGCAACAGGCGGTCACTACACCACGGATGTCTTCCACATTGGTCTTAATGGCTGGCTGCGCATCGACGACCAGGCGGTGAAGGTCATCAACCAGTACCAGGTGGTGAAGCAGACTGCCGAGCGCACTGCTTACCTGCTGTACTACCGCCGAGTTGACTTGCTGTAGACACACACACACGCACACGCCAACATGTACGCAAGCAAAGCCACATACACTCACACAACATACACACACAAAGAGACAACATACATGCACATAATGCACCCGTTGACAATACACACATGCGCGCGCACACACACACACACACACACACACACACACACCTACACCTTCAAACAGAAACACTGCCCAACTTGTTCTCTTGCAAGATTTTCCACCTCTTCCCTCCTCTCCCGGCTTTCCTGAGAACCAGCTTTTCCAAACACCTTTTTCCCCTCGTCTCTCAGAAGAAGAGAGACTCGTCGCATTCACAGATTTCCCTGTGACTTCTCTCTTTTTCCTCCATGCACCACTTCTTTTTTTTTTTTCTCTCATGTTCCTTTTAAAGCAGCAAAGGAAGGACCGTTGAACAGAGAGAGGTGAGCTCAGGGTTTACAGGTTAGGACCTGAGACTTACCTCCGACAGCCAACAATGGATACACACAGGAAGAACTATCTTCATGTACCAAAGGCTGCACGTGGAGCGCTGGGGTATTTCCTCTGGGTTGAATTACCATTTTTAAGGAAATGACAGAAATATCAGTGTTTGCCTTTTAGCAAGGAGAACTGTCGGCCTCATGAATCTGCAGCAGTTACGAAGCCTATTTGAATTTGCCTGAGTGCATTGCAAAGGCCCAGCACCAGCATTCTCACACGTCTCTCCTCTTAAAGCCAGATGGTCTGTTTCTGCCACCATCACCAACTCCTCTTCCTTCATTTCCTTTTACTTTTATAGCGCTTTTAAAGCTTGGTACATCTTGCGCCACTAAAAAAAAAAAAAAAAAAAAACAACTACAAAAAAACCCCAAAACAGGTGGTACATTGAGTAGGAGCTGAAACCTCCCTGTTTGAAAATGAACCGTGTTACGGTATCTGGGTTTAGATTTAGAATGACTGTCTAAAACAATTAATGCGCTTTAGAATTTCAGTGATAACAAATGAGCTTCTCTGCACAAACTGATTGATGGTGATGACAGGCAAACATCTATTTGCAAATGTTTAGACTAAAATGTAAAAAAAGAGTAAAAATTGTAAAAATTCAACCTAGCTGAGCAAAAACTAAAGGTCCTATAAATGGCTGCACTCGTTTTTAGACTCAGTTCTTGCACTGAACAGAGGGCAACCAATCAGAACAGATTCCACTGCAAACCCCGCCCCCTTGTTTACTTTGTACATTCTCCACCCATACATGTTTCACCTTTACTCGTTTCTAGGTTCCACCTGTGTATCGGTGGCTTGTCAGTGTCATTTTGAGCCACAACCACCCATCAAACCCCCAGTGGTGGGGGGGGGGCACTGCCTTAGGTTCAGTCTGTGACAATTATTTCCACTACGTGTCGAAGTCTTACCAGGCGGCGGCAGCAGGTGAGAAGAGTCAGGGGAGGGGTGGCGGGGTTACCTGACACACGTGCTTGTGACTCAGCGGCGCCTCCCAGCTTAGCGGCGGGAGAGTGGGACGCCACCGTTCTGAGCGAATCATGTTGGACATGTGCACAAAGATGGTGTTTGCTTTTGTTGAAGATATGATTTTTGGAGCATTCATTGATTGTATGATTTTTGTTTGAGCTACTAAAAGATGTTTGTTTTTTTTGTCATTTATCATTTATTGGGCGTCTCCATGCTCGTGCTCCCTCCTCCCTGAGAATCGCTTGCATTTTAATTGGTGTTTGAAAAGAAATTACACAGGCTAAAAGCACAACGATGAATAAAATTGAACTAATTCTTTGCTTGATTTATTTCTATTTTGTCATTTTTCTCTCTCAACTCGCTCAAGGACCCTTTTCATTCCAAACACAGAACTAAAGTATTGACAGTACAGACGTCTGCTGAAGTATTTCCAGGCAGCAGATTTTCCACCTAACATCCTCTCACCTGTCCATCAGCTGAAGGACGGTGCAGAGATGAGCGTTGATATGGAACGGACAGTGCTGTGTTTCATACTAGACAACTTTTTTTTTTGAAACATTACCCCCCTCTCACACACACACACACTTTACATTATTTTATCCACTGACTGTGTCCTAGTCTGACCTGTGGGTTTCACATTGAACCAAAGGACACCTGTTCATCGGCCCCGTGTCTCCTGCCGCATCAGTCCGATGTAGTCTGAGGTTTCTGCGTCTCATCAGTCCTCCGCTCGTTGTCCACAGGACACATAGGACATCCTAGTTCACCTGTGCTTTGTCATCACTTCTGCGATTGTGACGTTGATTTGCATAGTTTCTCCCTTTTTGGCAGAATGTCTGAGACTTTCAAAGCAACAACTTGAGCTTTCTGTTGTACAGTTTTGTTTCAGTCTCACATAGTCAGGAAATGTGCTGGTGACCTGCTTTGATAATGTTTCTTTTCAAAATGTGCTAACTCTTGTCTGCTGGGAAATGTTGGGATATTTACTTCAAATATAAAATCTGTCTTTTGTTTCACACCTCCAGCATTCTCTTATTTTGTTTGTTCAAATAAAGGATTGTGCAAAAAGCAGTTTGCTAATGAAGTGTAGTCAGAGGCGACTTGGCTTTTCTTCGCAGCCTTTCCTCCGACACAGTGTACACAATAAACCCGAGCAAAACAAACCATGCTGCTGATTCTTCCTGCATGCCAACACGTACTCTGTAGTAAGTTCTGTCGCCCGTCGTGTGGTTGGGCGTCACAGGTCTGCGGATCAGCTACGCCTTCACTTAACCGGGAGAAATATCTGCTGTGACATGTTTTGACTTGTCCCCCTCAGAATGATTTGTCCACTGAGATGGTTGAAAACAGTGAAGCATTACAAACCACAATCCGCAGCTATTCTGTAACTGAAAGCCTCAATGTTTTCTAACCTAAACGTGTTGATGCCCCATGCACACCCCATAAAATATTTCTCAAGTTTGCATGGTGTCATGAAGTGACAAGTTCCTCACAAGTATTGTGACAGCAGCTGTTGAAAATGAACAAATTACAAGTTTTCACAGGTGGAGAAAAAAAATGGTTCCCATGTATAATAAAACAAATTTTCTTGCTTTTCATTGCATAGGTTACAAACAATTTGACCAGAACGCATTTTTATCGTCCACCAATGTGGAACATTGACGGACTTCCCCATTAGGTTGAACCATGCAAAACTAATGAAATACACATGAGACAGTGCACACACACCATACAAATATTAGTGGACTGGTCACTGATGCTCATGGCATTTGGGAGAACAGACTTCAAACGTGTCCCTCCTTTCCTCTTTGTCTGCTCAGTACAGAGGATCAGAGGTTGTTGCAACTTTTTTACTTTGTCATTAACACAAGTCTGAGCTCATGTTCAAAGCCAAAGTTAACTTCATTGTCAAATATACCGTATATGCGTGATATACAGCGTAGATGAAATTACAGGCACAGTTTAACCCACCCTCTTTGGGTCAATTTGACCTGGACGCTTTGAAGCAGTTGGAACATTACAAGAGGTGCATAGTAAAAGGAGCGAAAAGGGGAGAGTTGCACCAACCTAAGTACAAAGATGATACGTTAGGACAAACATCTGCCAACTGACACAAAGGAAAAAGGAAATACCGAACAGAAAAATAACAAATGGTTAACCTCATAGCATAATTGGCGAGGCAGCTATGCTAATGAAATGAAAGGAGGTGGGACGTTATCAGTAGTTTGTTGAGGAGATGGGTCATATTGCTGCTGTCAGATGTGTTTGAGTTCTGGAGGGATGCAGCGATGGAGAGGTCACCCCAGGTCCTTCTTCTTTGTCCTAAATGTTGTGGGTGTGGGAGGTGGAGGACACTACAAAAGTCACATGAAAACCCAACCCCCCTAACAGATTAACAGAGGGATAATTGAGTTTCCACAGTGAATGATCCATCCGGGTGGATGAATAATTCCTCTGAGAATCAAAAACCCTGTCCGGAATGTGACCACAGTCAGCACATGAACCGCACAGGACCTGGAAATGCACTTTAAAGAGCCAAAAAAAATGTCGTCATCCACCGCAGTCTGCCTATGTTTCACCCGTAAACGAGTGAAGTTCTGCTGAATGTTCTACTTCACAGACAGAACATGATGCAGATAAGATAACAGCTTATGAAGGTTCATCATCGTCTAATAATTTGGGGCTTGCGAGTCTCCTTGCGTCAGCCGCAAAGATTTGAAAAGCCGTTTGTTTGCAACACAGCCGGTACGTTACCACACGGTCACACCCGGTAAACGGCAAGAACTTGAGAAACAGTTTGATTGTTGAATGTGTGGTGAAATCCTGTGGGTCTGGTAATAGTCAGATAGTGAAGAAGGTGAAGTGATTGGTCAGTTGTTCTCGATGCTGCTGCAGCAGAAAACATGTTGGAAGATGCTGCAAAAAAAAAACCTAAACAAAACAAATCTCCACTTGTGTTTATGTGTGAGTTCATGTTTATGATCAGAAACCGAGCTCAGAATTGAGAGTGTCTCTGTCACTACAGAAGGAAAGTTGCCGGACCGGACGTCCCATTAAAACAGTCTTAACCAAATGCAGAGTTCCTGAGGGAGGATCGTTTGCCCGAGGACGACATTTCCTTCTGAGGGTTTGTGTTCTTGTAAATATCAGATGTGTTTCACACAGAAATCAAGTTCACGCTGGAATAAAATGTGAACTATTTGGGTCACAACGTGGCGAGGCCTCGGCGGGGTCAGTAAGGAGATATGACGGTGACACGTGACAAACCCTGTTTTTAGCTCAGCGGCTGTCATCCTGCTGGTCGGAGCCCAAACCTCCAGCCATGTCTCCATACCGAAGGAAAGATGTTCAATACGTTCAGTGGAAGTGTTTTATTAAACTTCCACAACAGCAACAACAAACTTTAATATCACTGTTTGTCTCAATCAAAGTCAAAAGTCAAAATCCGATTGCCCCCAATGGTTTGAATCATCCCAAACATGCAGAGACTTTATGTTGATTATTGTTCAGCGATCAAGTGTCAAATGCACTGTGGCGTCACTCGGGGTTAAATTCTAGTTCCTCTGACATGTTTTCTCTTTGCTAATAATTAGAAGCTGTTGGTGAAGCAGGTTGTCCAGCAATCACACGGTTCCTGGTGGAAATCACGGCTCCTTGGAGTCCATGTCCAAGAATCCTTGAGCAAAACGCTGACTGAACTCGTTTGCGTCGTTTGCGTTGTGGCTCGAGACCAGAGTGTCACCCTGTCGATCCCCATGAGGAAACGTGTTTGGAGCAGCAGCAGTTGTCAAGGAGCGGTGAGTGGGACGAGATGGAGCTGGAGACGTTCGCAGCTGAGGGGCCTGTGAGCCACCAGCACTGCTCCACTGTTGGTGTGTTTCTGCTGTGTATGTACAGTCTATGTAACCGGAGGGGGACTGGAATTTCCCCACACAAGTCTTTTCCTTCTTTTTGACATTTCATTTCATATTATTTACCTCTATATTATTATTATTATTATTATTATTATTATTAGTAGTAGTAGTAGTAGTACTAGTAGTAGTAGTCGTAGTAGTATTAGTATCATTATTATTTTTACTATTAGTAGTAGTATTAGTATCATTATTATTATTGGATTGATTTTTTTCCCAGATTATTACTCTTAGCATTTTAGCTTTCTTGTTTCATCCTTTTTGGGTTGTCTGTCTGTCTGTCTGTCTGTCTGTCTGTCCGTCTATCTATCTATCTGTGATGTCATCCCTCGTTCATCTCAATTTAAAAATCCTTTCTGTAGTTTTTATTTACTCTTTTAGTGATAATCATGTTTCCCTTTGCGGGTTTTATCCCACCTCTACGGTTTGAAGATGAATCCTTGGACGACTTCAAACAATTCATTTCACAATCTCTGTTCTCTGACTCCGTTTTCTTTTTTTCCCGAAGAGCTGCCACCAGAATCCTACTCAAAGATGCTGATCCGACCCGTCTGACAAACCGATGATTTACATTATTTGTGCGCTTCCTCCTCCTGACACAGTGCGCGCACACTGCGCTCTGTGCCAAGAACATAGTCTACTTGAGGGAGGCTGAGGACTTCGGAGGGAGGGAGGGAGGGAGTGAGAGGGGGGGGGACAGTCATTTTTTCCTCCGCTCCTGAGGGGTCATTTCTCTATATAAGGCCGCTTTGCGAGCAGCTCAGACGTTACACACTCCTTCTGTTCCCCAGGACCGGAGCTGCAGCCAACAGGCAGCTTGGTGCCATCACACGGGAATAAAACACCTCCAAGTGCGCACAGGAGCCCAGGAGCACTCCACCAGCTGAGGTGAGCACCTTTGAAATAGTCATCTCTTCAGAATTATTTTGCTGTTGCATTATTCATTTTTTTTTCTAAATATTTTTCTTTTTCTAAAGTCAATGCACCTGACATTTGAATTCAAAAAGATATTTCATCTTTGCGTTTGCAAAACAGTAGTTGACTGTTTATTCTGAATATTATTCACAGCAGCATGAGCAGTATGCTGCTGATTGGGAATATTTTATTATAGTGTTGTAGATGCAGAAACAGCCTGAAAGAAGAATGAATTACCGCAGTGTTGACCTGGTGCTGAGGTGAAGTGGAGGTCAGAGCCTCCTCACATCACATTCAGCTCCACTCATTTTGATGGGCTGACTGGGCAACATGTGGACACGTACGTGTGCGTGTCCTCTGCCCCTGTCTGTCACTCTGGTATAAAATTCAGGGAAGCCATGAGAGAAGCTGGTAGAGGTTCGGTGTGAAAGGGGGTTGAGGGAGAGCAGCAGGGCGTGGTGCCTGAGCTGCCCGCTGGCTCGCCGTGCCCAGAGCTGGCACGTCGTGTTGACACAGAGCCGATGCCAGACCTCAAGCCGCCTTCTCAGCCAGAGTGAAAGAGGTGAAGGGATTCCAGGATAAGAGCAGCCGGTGCGAGCTGAGGCTCGGTTTATTTTCTCCCTCTGATCACACTGACTGACTGCTTCTCTCGCTTTATACATGTGTGATGTTTGCTCTCAGATGTTGGACGTCTTCCCTCGTGCTTGTTCTCGTCCAAAGAGAGGTCACAGGCAGGTCCTGGGGATGTGTCAGGATAACCGTGGAGGGGTCTACATCTCTACGGGACAGTGGTAGATGAAGATGCAAACATGTTACACAACATGTTAGCGAATCTGTTCGATAAGAACAGTGAAAGAAACCTTTCAGAAGCTGCATTTTATGACACATTGGATGACGAAACTCATTTATTCGGATGGTTTTCTAACGTTATTGTTGTGGCAGATGTATGTTCATTTGTAAATCTGTGATTCATAGACCAGCACGGAGGTGCAACACGACCCCCACAGCCGCAAGAGCGTATAAACGCCGCGGTACTTCAGATTAAACAGATTAAATCTAAACACCCAGAGGGACAAGTTTCCAGTTCAGTTGCATCAGATCATCTTCCTGCTTTCTCTCAGCTCAACTTCAAGCGTTTTAAAAGCAACCACAGCTGAAAGACGACAAACGATCAAACCAGAGTCGAACGCCAATGAGTATAAAGTGGAGCGTGTTCACAGCAGTATCACAATGACAAATGAAAGTTCAAATTTCTGCTTATAATGCACATTGTCCCCACATGTCCTTGTATATTTTCCACAGTAGCAGTGTGTGTATGTGAGACAAAATCAAGCCCCTCCCACTCAGCAACGAAGCCAAGTAAGCCAATTATTGACATGACGTCACACTTCACTTCCGTTCCTCTTGCAGCGGACGGGCGGTGGGATGTGAGCTCACAGGTGAAACCTGAGTTGTCTGCGTTTCATTTTTACATCGGACACAGAAGGTTGGTTAGAATGCGTTTTGTCGTTAGTCGTAACCATCACGTGCTCCAACGTAACGACGTTCCCGTTGTGTGTGGATGAGTCATTGAAAAGGCCGAAGTGATCCAAAACCAGTAGAAACCCAGTTTATACTGACAGAGGACACCGAGCTACGGACGCCTCCTCGGATCTTGACCTCGTCCGACACAGATATACGACGTTAGAAAGAGTTCCATCCAGCAACTTCCTGTCCGGGACACGGACACGAAATCCGACTCGGACTGCAAGCGGAACGCACCACAAGTTAAATCATTTCGGATTTGTCGGAGACTGTGCTTTTTTTTCTTTGAAATGATTTCTTGAACTTGAAGTGACGTCAACGTAATGTGCTCTGCCCCCCCCCCTCCCCCCGGTGAACACGTGAAAACCTGTGACTAATCTGCTCACGCAGCATGGAAAGACTCATGAAACACGTCCTCTCTGCAGGTTCTGTCTGGAACACGCTCACACCTTGAAGTCTCTGCTGCTTCCTCGACCGTCCCGCTCAGACGCCTGTCGTGTCACGATGACCTGCGCTGCCGCAGCCCGGATCCTCTGCCTCCTGCTGGTGTGCGTCAGGGACTCAGCCTCTCTCTTCCTGCCGGACTCCGAGGAGCTCCAGCAGCTGCTGAGCCGCTACGAGGAAGAAGCGGGTCACAACGGCACCGACAACACAGCCGGCAGCAGAACCCGTCGAGCCATCCGCTGGTCCGACCGCGATGAGATTCTCCAGCTGCACAATAAACTGAGAGGCTCCGTCTACCCCAGCGCCGCCAACATGGAGCACATGGTGAGACGAGGAATTAGGTTAATGGGACGAAAAATCAAGTTTAAAGTGTCAGCAGAACCAACGCTTTGAAATGAGAGCGGGCTGTAAAATACCTGTAAAAGTGATGTTTGGACAATAAAAACAAGCTTTTCTCTCAGCTGGAAACACGCAGGCGTAACGGTGGAGGATTACCGGCCTGCTGCTCTGCTGCTTTCACAAGCCGGATAAATAATGCTGAGTCTGTTCTACCTGCAAGAGAACGGAGCGGCGGGCAGGCAGTCGAGGGCTGGGTCGGTGAAGGCCAGAGAGAATCGAGAGAGAGGGGGGAAACATTAAGTCAAGGCAGATTTCATGTGTAAAGCGACGATTCCCAACAGTTATGACGCTCAGCAAACTGACTGTTCTACTAGAAACCAAATGTTCACCTGAGGCAAGAGGAAACGCTCCCTTTGACAGCCACAGAAACCTCTGGCACATCCAAGGCTACATGTGGGCGGCCTTCTGCCTCGACCAGGTGGGGCGAAACAAGGAGAGAAACAGGGAAAAGTCCAAGGGGCAGTAGGACAAGCTAGCACGGCAGCCGGAATCCCATAATAATCATTATGGCTGTAGATGGTTCCCACATCAGTGGTGAAGGAGGAGAGTCACAGGAGGTGTTTGGAAGGGCGAGAGAAGCAGAGTGTGGTTCCAACCGGGAGGAAAGTGTCTGTCGATTTACTCAGTGCTTTCTCGAATTCCAGAGAACAGGCAGTGTGTGTGTTTGCATTAGTGTGTGGGTGTTTGGGGGTTACAGTGGTGTGTGTGTGTGTGTGAGCGACCACCAAAGGGCTGGAAATTTACTGGGGAGATACCTACATCCACCTCTTCCTCCTCCTCCTCCTCCCAGAGTAAGGTGTCCTATCCGCTCTCCATTCGCTTCGCTGCTCTAAAGAAACAGGAAATGTGGCTAATTCAAGCGTGATTGCTCCACATTTGTAGTGGACCTGAGCCAGACGAATGTCCCTGGATGAGGTTAATGAATGTACCTGTATACAGATCAGTCTCAGGAGGGGGGAAGGAAGGAAGGAAGGAAGGAAGGAAGGAAGGAAGGAAGGAAGATAGCAGAGGCCTGGAGCTGCAGCAGCATGTGAATGTCGTCCAAATGTC
>CAAKHB010002266.1:64581-83311 GCA_901007665.1 Aeoliscus strigatus
CCTGGATGAGGTTAATGAATGTACCTGTATACAGATCAGTCTCAGGAGGGGGGAAGGAAGGAAGGAAGGAAGGAAGGAAGGAAGGAAGGAAGGAAGATAGCAGAGGCCTGGAGCTGCAGCAGCATGTGAATGTCGTCCAAATGTCTTACCGTTAGTCTGTGTACAGGTTTGGGACGATGAGCTGGAGCGTTCGGCCACTCACTGGGCGGAGCAGTGTCAGTGGGACCACGGACCCGCGGACCTGCTCATGTCCATCGGACAGAACCTGGCTGTTCACTGGGGCAGGTGAGACACGCTCTGTTCCTCTGTTCCTCCATAAAACGAAATGTAAGGATGAGATGGGATGTTTGCCGTTTGATTCGACATGAATAAGCTTTATCAGCTGCGTCCAAACCAGGTTGGATGTTGAGATTTGGAGATGTCGGAGAAGAGTGGAAGAGTTTGATGGAGAGACGATGGAACGGAAATGATCCTTTGTTGGTCTGTGAAAGGAACGTCCAACTCGTTTGCTGTTGACGATTCAAACAACCGCTCTTCGTCGGCCGTAGTCGTGTTTGTCATCATCCTGTTAAGCCCCGCCCACAGACTCTGAGCCCGCCTACATCAGATCGACCCCTGTGATTGGTTCAAAACTGATTTGGTTCATAATCAATGATCCAACGGTTCATGTCCAGACGACCTGCAGAGACACTGCACATGTGCTGGAGGTTCATCTGGATGTGTGTGTGTGTGTGTGTGTGTGTGTGTGTGTGTGTGTGTGTGTGTGTGTGTGTGTGTTGCAGCACAGACCAGACAAAGTAGGTCTCTGTGTGTGACAGCTATCACAGCAGGTGCCCTTCCAGGAATCTGCTCTCATTCTCACAGAACGCCCCCCCCACCACCTACACCCACACACACACACACACACACACACACACACACCTCCCGATCCTGAGCCAGCACAAACTCACTGTGGAGTTTTGGGTTTTTTTTTTTTTTTTTCCACTGCCTCTGCAGTTATGAGCTCAGCACTTTGCAGAGCGGTAAAAGATGTTTAGAAGAACAGATTTGTTCAGCGCCCGTGCAGCCATGTTTAGGTTTGTTTTGATTCTTTTCTAGCCCCCTAAACTCTGTGATGGAGGTGAACATGAATTCTGTGCACCAGGTGAAAATAATCCTCTCAGGCCTGAGGGAGGAGGGTTCACAGAACGTCTCGCCAAAGCACCTGGCAGCTTCCTCACATATTTCCCTTTGGCCCTGGTACCTGCACTGGTGTGACTGAGCCTCTGTTTGTCTTTCTGTCTGTGTGTGTGTCTGTGTGTGTGTGTGTGTGTGTGTGGACCCTGTAGGTACCGCTCTCCTGCTTTCCATGTCCAGGCCTGGTACGACGAGGTGAAAGACTACACCTTTCCATACCCCCATGAGTGCAATCCCTGGTGTCCAGAACGCTGCTCCGGACCCATGTGCACCCACTACACCCAGGTGAGACCCCAAACACGGGACCCCTCCACCTTCTGCTCACAAAATGTTTCAAACACCATCTTTCCATCAGTGATAATCCCTTTGGAATGATGCATCTGCAGCTCTGAACCTCTGTCAGGTCACAGATCAGTGTTTGACATCACTCTATTCCCTTCTGATTAGTTCTGTCCTCTCCACGTCCACTCTCGGGATCCAAGAGGTTCAGCCGACAGACACAAAGAGTTCCAAAGTCTGAACGACCTCCTCTTGGTCTCGGACTCTGTGCGTGGAACCACAAACAATAGAACCAGCGAGAATCCCCTTCCTTCTCCTGCGACTGCTGCCGCGATGACTTTACAGAAACATCCCGACTCCTCCCTCTGCCCTCACCCTGAAACCTGATCACTGACCATCTGGCAGACATTTCCAGACGCAGCAGACATCCCTCACCGCTTGACCTGGATTCTTTTTGAAGATGCTGCAGAGCAGCGACAAATCTGAGCATCTCCGCCTGCTGTTTCTGCGTTTCATTTACTGGAAGCGCTGATGCATCTGCAGTGTAACATGCTCAGCAGGGTGAAAAACAGATCCTCCTCTAAAAGTCAACGCACATCAGTCTGCGTGCTCACTCGCTGCTTCCAGTGGCCTCCAAGTATATCGGCGAAAAAAAAAGACGGACATTCCTGAGGAGGGAGAGCACACATGTTTGAGAGATGGGAGGAAAGTGAGGCGGAGTTTTGGAACATGCTGTGTTGTATTCATCGTCAAGTAGCACATCGTTCATCTGTAACGGCGCTGCCGCCGCCGCCGCAGCGTTCACACAGGTTTATTTTTCCCTCAGACTGTTCACCGACTTCTGCTGGTTCAGAGTCAGATATTAAAAAACCTCTGCCTCCAGCTGAGGCTTGTTCTGCCTCCAGCTGAATGATGAAAGCGGTCATGAGTGGTCAAACTGTGTTACATTGAGCGTATGACTGCGAAAGAATAATTCAGAGGGAAAAAAAAAAAAAAAATCGCCCATGGCTGCGTTCAGGTCTTCATGCTCGAGTCAGCTTTTTTGCTAATTTAACATTTACAAATGTTAAATTATAGTGTACATATGTGTGTGTACATGTGTACATATTGTGTACATATGATCATGGTGATGTCTGTGTCACATCAGCCAAGTAAAATGCGCACACCTGAGGAGGGGTGACACTGCTCCGACACCGCATAACAAACCCTCGAGCAGAGGCAGCAGTTTCCGATTGAAGAACAACTTCAAAAGCGGATCCGCTGACACGTGCGGCCTCTATATTTACTTCCCTGTAGGGCAGTGGACTGTTCACATTGGAGTCTGATGGCACCTAGATTATAACAAACCAGTCAAAAAGCCCTGACTTGAGCTTTGAGTGTGAACGTACCTCCACAAAGTCTCGACTGACATGCGTCCTCCGGATTCAACCCGTGAACTGTGATTTGTTTGAATGTTCCTCCTCATTCTTGCAGCGTCGGCGCTAACATTCTCCTGTTTCCTCTCATCACAGCTGGTCTGGGCGACCACAAGCCGAGTGGGCTGTGCTGTGCATGTGTGTCCAAGGATGAACGTGTGGGGAGAAATATGGGAGAAGGCTGTTTACCTCGTGTGCAACTACTCCCCAAAGTAAGATCAACGTTCCTCCATGTTCCAGTTTACTGCAACACCTTTGCCGTCCGGATGGTTGTCCGCACATTTCCTCCTTAAAATCCTATTTTATTTGCATGGTGCCATTTCACAACACTTATCTCACGACGCTGTGCTCTCACGATGCTGCAGCACATGTTCCTAATATACACGGAGCTCGACTGCAGCTGCCTGTTTGACTAATTGTCGTAGACATTGTGTTTGTACTGGGGCCATTAAAATTCCTGCAGGATCCAGAGCTAGAAAAATAATAATGAAGCTTTTGGAAAGAAAAATAAGAGCTGAGCTTAGGCAGGACCTGGGAGACAAAGACGAGGGTATGGTGACCAAGGACAAATAGTACTGAAATAATTATAAAGTCCAGTGAAGGCGTTCAACCTGTCCGCTCTTGACCTTTACAGGGGAAACTGGATCGGTGAGGCTCCATACCAACATGGCCGCCCTTGTTCCCAGTGTCCTCCCAGCTACGGAGGCGGCTGTAGGAATAATCTGTGTTTCAAAGGTGAAGTTAAATTTGCAAAAATGTCCAGAAATGTCCAAATGCGATACACGACTCATCTGTACTGTCTGTTTAACCGCTTTTAGACTCCGAAACAGAGGAGATCAACGAGGTAGAGCAGCCTCAGGTGCCGCTCCTGCCTCGCACCACCGCCAAACCCGCCGCTAAACCCCAACCGTCCGCTCCGCAGAGGCCGGGGTCCAAACCCTCCACCCCCAGGACCCCCAGCAGCACCTTCCTGGGTAGCTACAGGAAGTAGGAAATGTGATTAAACCCTCACATTGTTCTTCGCTTATTGTTTTGTCTTTGTATCGCGCAGTCCAGAACATAAAGTGTGAGACTCGACTGCGAGACAAGTGCAAAGGAGCAACGTGCAACAGGTCAGCGTGTTCCAGCGTGTCTCCTTCATGTCGTCGCATCACTTCCTGCTCACTCGTGTCGCTCAACTCTTACAGATACAAGTGTCCTGCAAACTGCCTGAATAAAAAAGGCAGAGTTTGGGGGACTGTCTACTACGATGTGGTGAGTCTGTCGACGAAAATGAAATAAAACCCATGTAGGTCATTCACCAGGTTACAAACGTCTGTTTCTCATTGATACAGCAATCAAGTATTTGCCGCGCTGCTCTTCATTTTGGAGCGATCGACAACAACGGAGGAGTGGTGGACGTCACACGGATGGAGAAGTTGCCGTTCTTTGTTCGAGCCTCCAAAAATGGGGTTGACTCTTTAAGGTAAGAGGTGCTGCTTTCCCACAACACAGTTCCAGCTCGATAAAAAGAAAAGGGGCATTACAAACGCATTCCCAGTATCTTTGAGACAACGATGACAAAAGATGTGATGTGTTTTACAGTAAATACAAACCAGGAAATGCATTTCTTCTGGCCAGAGTGGAGGGTAAGTCGCTTATTTAAATAAAATACCGGCACATTCACTCGAGCACATTTTGAATTCGTTGACGAATGTCTGTTCTCTGTCTGTGACAGAAGTGAACGCCGACTGTTACACCACGGTGGCTGAAATCTGCCCGTTCAAAAAGCCTTTGTCACACTGCCCGAGGTGCTTCGTCGCTTCTCACACACGTTATTAAAACTAGTCATATGAACAAATAGAATACTCCACCGTCCTATGAACTGAATGATCTCTGATTTCATAATAACAACTAATGATAAAATATATCTGATTGGTTTAGAATCATCTGTCCAACCGACTGCAAGAACCAGCCTTCTTATTGGTCACCAGTGATCGGGAACAACATCTACACAGATGTAAGTGACACACACACACACACACACATCCACGAGAAGGGCATTTTTTCCATGGAGGGATAGATATCTCAGTCCGAGCTCCTCGGGCATGAGTGATGTTTGCAGGCTTTGTGTTTCAGTGGTAGCTATGGAAAGCCGTTCAAAATAGGACGATGACTCACTGAGAACGGTGAGGCGAGACTGAGGACGCCAGGAATATATTTCAGTCATTAAAGACTCAAGTGAAAGATGGAGAAATTTAATTGGATGCATTTAACGTGTGCTCAAGAGATAATATAAAGAAATTTGTGATGCCTTGGTTTGAGTCTGTGCAGCGGTGAAACGCAACAACAACAACAACAACAACAACAACAACAACAAATGGCTCCAAGGTCGAGGGTTCCTGGTAGCAAAAAGCACCTTTGGATTAAAAAAAAATTACTTAAGCAATCTAAAACAAGGATTAAAAGAAAATTAAAAAAATAATAGAAGTACATGTACAGGATGTATAGAGGTCTGAGCAGAGACCTAATTGGTTTTAGTGGAACAGTGAACGTCAGCTCGTTCAGCTGGATGTGGGAACGGGAAGAATGAGACAATTACGAAGCAACATGATCGTCATTACTGGTTCACTGCAGAGTTATCTCCTGTGAGGTGGAACTACATTACCTAACCCACGGGGAAAGAGAATTGCTCAATTCAGAGCTTCCAGACGTAATGTCGAAACTTAATGGGCTTTTTCCATCGATGGACGTGACCTCGGATGATGTCAAGCTGGCTGCAGATCACACTTCAGTCAGCGGTTGACTTCCACAAAGACGAGCAGTCAGAATTGTTGTAGAAATGACGAAACTGTCTGAGAAAGAGAAAGATAGTTTGACACAGACTGAAAAAAATAACCTTCTTCTCACAGGATAGATACAGATACAGTGCAGCGCTAATGCTTCTTGGTATAAAAAAAAGTCCAGTAGAAGGATGAACGGCATTCATCTGAAAGATTCCTTTAGAAATTTAAAAAAAAAAAAAAAGAGACATTTAAAACATTAGAAAAACAGCTTCAAATATAAAACAATATCTAAAGTAAACCCAACCATAATAAAACTTTTCTACCTTTCTGCAGAAGTTTAGATTGATGTGGTGCAAAGTGCTTTGAATTTGTCATCCATAAACTCCTAAAAAGAGAAATGCTTTTAACCTGGATTTAAAATCATGAATGTTTTTTTGTGGTGAAACAACTAAATGGTTAATTCAAACTCTGAGTCCTTCTGGGTTCAGAGAAAAGAAAGGAACAGAACCGGAGGGAATATGGAGACTAATCCTCACTTGTGCTTTGGTTGAAAATCAGCGCTCGATTAGTTTGGTCCGGTGATGGTGAAGGAGACAGGACACATCCTTCGCCATTCATTCATTCACATACGCTTTCTCCTCACAGAACTCTAGTATTTGTAAAGCAGCCATCCATGCAGGGGTGATCAAAGCGGATGGGGGCGTGGTGGACGTCCTGCCGCTGGACAAGAGAAAGAATTACGTTGGTGTTCTGAAGAACGGCATCCAGTCTGAAAGGTATTATTTTTGTTTTTGTGGGGGATCATTCTTTGAGTAAATAGGTAGATAAGTACGGTTCCACGCTGACAAAGTCTCCAAACAACCCGTCGTGTGGAACCATTCATCTGTTGTGAAACCACGCACACAATGTCATGTAGTCATTGCCACTGTTGCTCAAACAGCCTCGTTTAGCTACGCTGCAAAGACGCAAGTGCAGTGAAGCGATGAGTCACAATCAGGCAAAGTTGGAGCGGAACTACAACAACATCACCGTTAGGTGATGTCTCACAAATCACCTTTAGAACGCTTGAATTTTCTCTGCAAACTCAGAAGTGACGCTCCGAGAGTTGGGGAAGTCACATGACGCCAACAGACCAATCACAGTTGTCATCTGTGGAAGTCCAACGTCACCGTGACGCGTAGTTACATTTCTGAAGAGGACAGCGTCACACGTCGATGCAGAGTCCACGCCGTAGGTTCGTGTGAACGCTCTCGTAGCACCTCTGCTCTTGTCGAGCTGTTGAAGTGATTCCACCTGTCCGATGGCAGATGGTGGGGGCGGACGTTCTGACCAATCAGCTGTGAGCTGCCGATTTGTACCCATGCGATGCTCTGTGGCCGTGTGACATATACAGACACAACAAACATGGCTGACGTTTGGGCGGGGGACAAGGAGGAGGCACTGACAAAGTGTGTCTTCACAACAGCAGCTTGAAATGCGATGCTAACATGCAGAACTACATGTAGAGCTGGGGGGTCTGGCCCCGTTGCCGTACAAGGAACGGTGGTTTACGTGATGTTCCAGTATGAACCGTCATGTTGTAAGGAGTTGCAGGACCGCTGCACTGAGACGCACGATTCAAGGTAATTGCATCTGGAATCTTTTGGGTCTGGACGCAGAGAAATAATAGCAGGACTCCAAATGTGTTTTATGTGATTGTGTTGATCTGAAAACAACGGCAGATCAGTTTGAAGAGGTGAGTGTGGTGATTCAGGGAGGTCTGGAACCAGAAACCTTCACAATATCAGATCTGATTTAACAGCTTCACAGTCATCACGGTTGCTGCTCTCGCTTATGAAAAACTTTGGAATACAAATAAGGAAGATGTTAAAGGAGAACGTACAACATGTCGGAGAAAGGTGCTTCGATCCCTCGTCCAGATTTATGTCGAGGTTCCATCCATGCACGCCATGTTTCTCGCATCACTCACATGTCTGCGGCCAAATGTAGGGGAGAAAGCCCTTGTGGCCGGTTGTGCAGGCACGTCGGTTTGTAAGAGTAATGGTGTGGTTTGGTGTGTGGACGGGCCACACATGGGAGCTTTGCTTATTTTACCCAGGCATCTCAGTTGAGTGTGCAAAGTGCTGAATGGTCGAAATAACCGGAGCGGTTCTGACTACAATGAAATGTAATGGAGAGCTGTGAAGGCCTCAGCCGGGGCGTCGGGCCTGGAGGTCAACAAGGAGCTGGGAGCAAGTCGGTGCCATGCGCCAGCATCACGGCAGCACGGGCCGTTCAGACTGCTTCTGGAGAAGTAATCAGTGCCTATCCAGTTACTCGAGCAGGGAAAGACCGCCAAACGCTGTGCCAGCGCTTTCCTGTACGGACACCGGTGTGTGATACGATGCGCATATCTTGAATACTGAACACGGCAGCAGAGCGTCAAGGTCCATCGACCCACCAGCTAATTACACCGGCAGCGTCTGGAGAGGTCAGAGATGTGGCAGGAGTGAGTCATGATGTTTCTCACAGTGGGAGCACCATCGTTTGTGATGGACCTGGCAGCTGGAAGAACCAAATTAGATTTATTTTCTGCTAAATGCCACTTAGGTCAATTTACTTGCTAAGTCGGTAAAAAAATGAAGAAAACCTTCATGACATCATCCTGATGTTCCTTCACCCGAGAGAAAGTCCCAGTGCAGACATACTGAAACAGATATATTTTATGTCTGTTTCTATTTCTGTATTCAAGGGTCAGAGTATATTAATGAACATATACATGTATTTATGTCAGATCTTAGATGTAGCTGTTGCTATAATCATGTGTATTTATTTATTATGTACATGTTCATCAGTGTGCACTGTCCCTCTGAAATAAACGTACAAATACAAAAAGTTGATATAAGTACAAATTTCAGACACCCACAGTCTGTCTCGCTCATTGATTTGAATCATTTGAATCGTTCCCTTTCTGTTGCAGCCAGAGCAGCACAGACGGCGGCTCATTCCGCGTCTTTGCAGTGAGAGAGTGACGTGACACAGGTTTGATTCCAGTCATCCTCCTCTGTGGCCTCAGCAGGAGCTCAACATCTCATTGTTCCACATCTAAACAGTAACTAACCTTCAAACAAACAGTTTCTGTCTTCATTGGGAGTTTATTTCACGTTTAATCTGTGAATACGAATGTTGTTGTTGTTATGAAATAAGTTAAGATGCATTGAACAGCTGGTGCTGGATATGTATTTAGGCATTATGCGACATTAGACATGCTATGTTTACAGAATTGTTGGTCAGATCATTGGTACATTGGTTTTCATACACATGAATGTATACTGGTCACACTTTATTTAATCCAAATGTACAGGTAGTACGATATCTTATTTGTTTTTGTATTTGGTTTTATTGCCTTTTTCTGCTCAGCTGGTTACTTTTCTCCTCCTCCTCTTTGAAACAGAGTTAAAGTCAATGTGCATCACTGAGCGGGTTGAAAACTGAGCGGATACTCACGTATGGGTCTTAAGACTGATGGTACTATTGTGGAGGAATGATCACAAGCTGCGTATATATATATATGTATATATATATATACGTCATTTCTGTATTTATTGTTGCTTATTCTTTTCTTATTTTCTTATTGTATTTGTCTATTTCACATATGAAAATGCTCAATTTGCTTTCACGTTAACAAAGATGAATGTGTCAAATGAACCTATTTCTTTGTGTTCCATATTTTGAGCTTTGAGCAGCAAACAGTATGTTATAATGTTTTTCCCCTCCTCCATTTCAATTCCTCACTGAAACAACTGTTACCAATTAGGTAAACGACACCAAACACTCAAAGCACCTTTCGAGGATGATTGCGGGATTCATCAGAACATCTCTACAATCTCAATGTGACTGGAAATGATAAAGAGTCTTGAATAGAGTTAGAGATAGAGAGACTCTTTAATAGAGTTTTCACCCAGGAGTAGATTAAATCCAATATAACTTCTCTAACTCAAACAAAGGAAAAAAACTATAGCCCTGAATACCGGAATCCTCTATTCTTTAAGTAACGATTACTTCCCAATCGTTTCTTTGAGGATTAACCACACAGACCGATAGCAAAAAAAAATTACCCATTAACTATAAAATCTCTTTCTTCAAGCATTTCAACTTTACATCTTTATTCTACCTCAATCCTATCGCTGTGCTTGGATTTACTATCAGACTGTTTTTTATGGGAGAGGTTTTTGTAAAGTTGGGGACTGTAAATAATCTTTTATTCAGCAAGATATTGATTAAAATGTGTATTTGTTTGAATTCTCTTGGTTGTGTTGTTTTATACAGGTGTTGGATGGGATTTTGCACAAATCTAAAATAAAATATGTTACAAAAAACAACAATGGTTGATGTCTCTCTGTCATTCTGCTTTGGTTGTTTTTACAAAAATTACAGGTCATGAAACCCTTTGTTTTACATGTACAGGTTCACAGCAGCAAATTTGTAGCAGTACAAGAAAATGTCAAATAAATACATAAATCCAGAGATTATAAAGCAAAACATACAACAATGTGCTAGCATAAAAAATACAATAATAAATGATATATACAAGCATATTCAGGGGGGTAACAATCAGCCGCGAGCCGTCGATGGGTATCCACGTGAGGCGTAATGCTCTGTGGCTGTGACACGTATTCAGACACAAACCTGCTGGACAGAGGACAAGGAGGATGCATTGATAAATCTGTTCGATGTGCAATCATGTACTCACAGCAGCAGCATGGTCTGAAATAAAAACACGACAAAAAGCGGAAATTCATTTGTTGTGCTGTCCCGCTTTGCGACACATCGCAATGCACCTGTTGACGACAGTTAGGTCTCAGCTTGGTGCCTCAGTGCAAACAGTACTGTTGTGAGAGGTTGCAGGAGCGTTCTGCTGCATGTGGTTGCACGCAATTGCACATTGATTTGTTGCATCTGGAATGGTCTGAACTGGACCTTCAGTCAGTTGAGACATGATCAGCTACCTGAGCTTCAGTCTTTGTGCTCCATTATGAAGTTGGGAGCTTTGTGGATGAAACTCAGACCCAGGCCACCCAGGATTTATCCGGTTATCTTTGGAAGAATGTCAGTGACCATGTTCGTGTGGATATTCACATGGAACAATAAACCTAAGCGATTGCTTTTATTCAAGGACTCCGTGCTCCATCTGCCAACAGTGGCCGTGCTGTTGTTTTCTTGTGGTGGACGATTTCAATAAGAAGAATGAAAATCCGCAGACTCAAACAAATGTCGATTTGGTTCTTGACCTTGTAATTTCCCGTCTCGGACCACAGGTTCTCGTTCATCACCTATTGTTGTTTGTTACAAACTCCCTGACATGACCGAGCGTGACAAATTCTTTATTTTCTTAGGCTGCGAGAATGTGGGACGAAAGAAGAATGACAGAAAGGCAGAAGCTTTTATTGCTGTTATAACAGGCTTATGTTCAGTTTCAGTTAATCCTGGGACCTCTGCCACCTCACTGATAAACAGATGGAACTGGCTGATGCTTCTGTTTTTCTCCCGTCGTCAACGGAGATAAAGATTTGTACTCACCCTGTAAATCCTCTGGCAGCTCTGCACCAAGATGAAGAGTTCATTCCAACTTCTCTTATCCTCAAGTGTGCTTTGCACAACATATTATAGTGGTTGAATGTTCAATCACCCGAGAGAACAGGAACATTTGATCCGTAAGATCAAATACGCAAACATCCTCAAACTACCTCTGACCTGGTCTTCCATCATGCGGAATCAGTTAAAACAAGCCCTCATTTACAAATCTGTGTTGTTGTTTTTTCTTCGTTCACTTCAAGCTATAACGCCTCAAAATAAGTTGTTACCGCTCTAACTACAAGATGGTCCTAAATATTTTGCTCACAAATCGCCTTCTGGATGGTTGTATTTTGTCTGCAAACATAGAGGTGACGTGACGTCGTTACATGTCTGGAGAGGTGCACTTCTGAGTTACAAAAGTTTGAAGTTTATTTTCGGTAAGTTAACAATGAGGCGCTGGTGCCTATCAATCTGCACTGTTTACTAAAATGCTAATAAGGAATAAATCAAAAAATGAAATAAATCTGAACTCTGTTATTTCAAGGCTCTCTGCTGGGAGGAATCGGGACCTTTGTGGACTTCCAGCAATTTTAATTGAAGGCCATGTCATAAGGTCAACCGCTGCAGGTGTTCTGTCTGTCTGTCCTGATTCATCCTCAGCCATGATTTTGCTGCTTTACAAGTGCTCAGCAGGACACCACAGAAATTACACCGCAACGCAGGGATTCACATTAGCTGTAGAATCGAATCAGTCAGATGATACTCATCTCGTTTCACTCTTCAAACCACTAATAGAGATTTTTGTTCCTGCCATGTCGGAGAACAGCAGTAAACATTACAATTACACTATTATTACCACAACTGAATTTGGGGAATTTTGTTGTTTATTGGTTTTGGGGTCAGGTGGGATGAGAGGATCCAGGTTGTCGAAGGCTGGATGGAAACATAATATCTGCTCTCTGCTACTCTACTTCTAATATAGAACCAGAGTGAAATGACTCACCTGAACCTGAACATACGAAGTGGGGTGCTGGATTTGATCAGCGTGAGAGATATATTATTCTTGGGGACTGGAAAACCCTTTAAACAGGTTTGGAACAGCATTTTTAGAAAGAATTTGTGGCCCCATACCAACTGAGAGGCACAATAGGACCAGAGTGGTTCCAGATTTATTCTGCAGCATGACAACAATGAGACGTTACAAAGTCACGAATGCAAGGACGAGAAGTCCCTACAGATGGTCGGACTACCACAGAACCTTCATGTCAGCATCTTGTTTGAGATTACATTTTGCTAGATGTGTCGTTATACTAGCGCATGGACATGTGCTCTGCCCGCTCAATGTGGAATGATTGACACATTCAGGACATTCTTCATTGCTTCATTGGACATCAGTCAAATATTCCTGTGTTCACATACTGGTGATGGACATCCTGTTAACATAACTCGGCTAAGTCTGCTGCACCCCCACCACTGTCAATGTGTCAAAGGCTCATGTTGGCTGTTACATTGACAACCACCACAAAGTGCTTTGAAAGCCACCAAATTGCATGATAAAATGACAAGTGGAAGTAACAACTGGGGAGTAACTAAACTGGCCCACTGAGTATAACCGAGGACGGCGTTTTTCTTCCTCATTGTTGTCGTTCGTTTAGACATCATGCATAATATAACAATATAAAGGAAACCATATGCCCATTTTGCTATAGAATGACTTTTTCACTTTGCTTTCTGAGAACAACACAGACTATTTAAACATCAGTTCACATTAAGTATAGCTGAGTGCCATTTTTCAGCCTACCCATTAAATTGTAGTACCGGATATGAATATCATGTAGTCGCTCAGGGATTATGATTATGACAGAAACAACTGAGAGTCCAAATACACACATGAACTGTGGCAAGTTCTCCTCATCACTGGAACAACCTGACTGCCAAATGACTTGGATTCAAAGAAGGAGGAGAACTGGCGCTGCCTTTGAGGAAAAAAAACGGTCACTGTGATGGATTTCATTACTGCATTTTGCTGGGCGTTAATTGTCAAATTAAAATCTACTCCTGGCATTACTATTTTGAAGTATGTTGTATATAGGAGACTTGCAACATGAATGTGGGACTTGACATACGTTAGACACGACTTAATCCTGTACTCCAAAACAAAAATAACAAAATAAACTGGGTATATCTTCACAATTACAAGGAATATATGTATAAATTTGGTCTCGAAATTAAGGTAACACAAATTCAATTCAACTGGTACACAAATGAAAATTTTACATTTTTTACTCTTAATTTTTCCGTAAGTGAAAGCCACCTTTAAGTCAAAGGACGTTGGCCCAGATAATCTCAAAATCTGATCAGTAACTATGCAAAAGTAGATGCTAAACAAGAGAATTAATTATAATTCTCATTAGGTAAACACTCACAGACAGATCGGGACAGATTGTCACATCACACCTATGGGCAACTGCGACTAACTAAACCCAATCAACCTTTTGGATGGTGGGAGGAGCCAGAGTACCTGGAGAGAACACACACAGACACAGCACATGCAAACTACCACACAGAAAGACCCTCTCTGTGTGTGCCTCCGTATATATACACACACACATACATACATATACTGTAAGCTATATGCTTTGTCTTTGGAGGGTTTGGGATGTAATAGCAGCTGACACTGGGAACTGGTCCCAGAAAGACCCTCGCTGACTGACAGGCGGACGTGCTAACCACTGGCCCACCACGTGGCTGCACTCCTGTCGATGAGGCTTTCCGAAAGTAATGTATCCTCATCCGTGTTTGGAGTGGGTCGATCGTTTTCTCTTGAGAGCAACCAAAGTGTGTTCCTGGCTTTGTTCCCTCAGGACTTTGAATCGTGGCCCAGAAGGAGGCAGCACAAAGGCTGCTTGTCAGAGAGATGATGATGAATCTGTGATGATGATGATGATGTGCAGCGAACCAATGTGGATGGGAACAACTGAACAAAAGCCTCACTGTCACTGTCAACATCTATAGGCTCCGTGTGCTGCTGCAAAATGATAGAACCTCAATGTTGATGACACGTTTTTTTTCCTTCGTGAAACACCTCCATTCTCGGAAGAGTGTGTTCAGAGTTTACCGTCAAACATGAGTGTGTACATCACGAGACAATCAGTGTTTTGTGATCCACACCATAATGTACTCTTTGCCCGCCCCCCCTCCCGTAACTCTTCCCACTTGTTTAGTCTATCATCCGTCCAACAAAAGCAAAAATCAAAACGCCTTTCCTAAAATAATATTTTCACGACTTTTGGGTTGATGTGGACACTTTAAGTACACAACTAATGCTAATTTCTCTGTCAATATCAACTTGCAGTTCATCATCCTGCAACTCTGTGGAACACAGAATTAAATTATGGATTGAGCTGTGTGGAATCTGTCCCGTTCCTCCTCAAGACCTGTGTGTGTGGATTTCAAAGCTTTTCCCAAGGACAGGAACATGCTGATGTAACTGATGTTGCAGAACCTACTGGAGACCAGGGATGTGTTTCACTTCTAGAAAGTGTGTGCACAACCAACTGACATAAGCCAGAGCCTTCTCATCTGACATAACAGATAAAGGACATCACAGTGGGATGCAGAACTCTAAAAAAAAAAACGTTGGATGAAGATTCATTTTAAATTATCGGCAGCTGTGTCCAATCTCCCTGATTTGTACTGCAACCAAAGTTTGGTGCCATTTTGATTCTGCCTGCGATTTACGTTCAGTTTAAGTTCAATATTGTTGACTGAGAAGCTATAATGTCACACTCCTTTTGAATTCAAACGTGCAGTTTAATAGCAAATACAATACAAAAATACAAACCTTGAGAACCTTGAGAATCTCTCCGTACTTTTTTCCAGGGTCAGAAAGTTGGAAGCTGCAATGACTCAGCTACAAATGATGAGGTCTTGTGAAGGCATTCATTTAGTCCTCCACATGATTTTCTTCAAAGGATCCACGATATTTGGTTAATGATGGATGGGATGAGAACACGATTACATAAATCACCTTGGGTTAAAGCAGTGCAATAAAGGGAACCCTCGTTACAGCCGACACAACAAAGAACACAGTCACAGGCCAGCTTTGTTTCCCAGCATCACACACCGGAGCCGACATATTCTCATATGCTGATAACGGTTGGCTGCTTCTTTTGTGCCGCCTCTGTTGATGAAAATATGAATTTAATGAATATCGTAAGACTTTGTCATCACTTTGTTCTGAGCAGTGGAAAGTTGAGCTGAAGTAAACAAGACTCGAAGGCCAGCGTTTAAAAAAAGATCCATCCTCGGGGGGGGGGGGGTTGTGTTTGTACACAACTAGTTAACCACAGAGGAAATGTGCAGCTTTGGCAAACTTCTAGTTTGCTGAAGTTTTCTCTCTGCGAGAGATTCAGAGAGTTAAGATGTCGATGACCTTGGCCTTCTATGGTCACCAAACCATATGTAATCATACATGAAACCTATGACCACGTAGACCAGCATGAGTCACAATCCCAACGGTTCTTCTCCTCAGCAAGTAGGCTGTATTTACACTGAATGCATTATATTTTTACACGAGTAGATAGATACAGTAGATGCTCTGAATGTCCTGTCCTGCTGTCAGACAGACAGATGAAATGGAAAAAAAAATTTTATTATAGCAACGTGTGGGCACTCAACAATACACATGATTTCTTTTCATATTTCTTTTTTTCTTGGGGTCCGTCCTCTAACACGTCTGTAATTTGATCGAGCTATCATATCAGTTATAAATTCTATCCCAGCACGAGATGTTAGTATACTAGCATGAACTCACTTTAGCACATGCCAGTGGCTTCCTTCGACATAAATGTTCAAGCCCCTTCAGAAAACGTTAATCCTCCATTGCGTTTCTTTCTTCATAACTGAAATTGTTTGTAAAATTTTACTAGAAAACTTTACTAGAGTGCTGGGCTGTGAAAATTATGACCTGTGTCCACAGAGCAATAAGCTTGCTCGCTCGCATGTAATGATGATAATCTGATTTTGCCTGAGTGCTCTTGCCAGTTGATTTAGCTGTATTTTTGTGTTTTCCATCCCCGCTGACTACCAGACAGCGTGTCACAGTTTCAGCACAATAATGTATCAGATCTCGGTGGAGGACACAACTTGCTCCAGCAACCACTGTCTCTACAAGGCTCCTGTAATAGCAGCAGCTTGGGCTGGACCACTTACGGAAAACTAATGCAAAACAGTTTTGACCTTTTCCAGTTCTATGACAAAAAAAAAATGTCTCCCTGCATGTATCTGCCAACTCCAACTAAATTCAGTGGCCCAAAAGTCCAAAGATGTGATGCTTCATCAGACTTGCAAAATAACAGTGAATGATGAACTGTTTTTTAAACATAGACACATGAATAAACTTAAATAATTACATAATTGGCCATATAACATATTGACTGAAAGAAAAGGATTAAGGAAAAGATAGAATAATTGTGTCTGTTTCATACAGCACCAGGCCACAGTTGATAATAGCACTTGTTGTTGACATTCCACCTGATGAAGGACAGGCTGGTGGTTTATCCTTCATCAATGAGCCCACGTCACTTCACCTTTTCACGCCGTCATCACCCGGGAACAGCGAGCTCTTTCTCACCTGGGTACCCCATCGCCAGCTTGCAGCTGATTGGTCGGTACGTTTGTTATTATCTGTCATTGAACAAGTGGAATCACTGAAACGGCTCAATAAAAGCCGGGGTGCAACGGGACAATGTTGGCACTTGAACATCACAAGACTGAAAATGTCTGACAATGTTAAATATCATTTAAATATCAAATGACCTCATTTTTTTCCGTTGACTTTGGCAAATTGTGATGGTGAAGTCTTTGAAGGAGCGATGTGGTGAAAGCCTGCATAGGGCAGACATATACTGCTCTTCATCACATCATCACGCTGGGATAGAATATGAGGTGGTTAGGGTGTTTTCTCCAATAAAGAGTAATGTGATAAAAAGATCAGCGAGCTGTTTGCAGTGAGATGAAACAGAGCCATTATTCTACACGCACATTTCCAGCTATAGCAATATAAATACAGTGTTGTTCTACGTGATTATGGGATCTCACTGAAGCAATTGGACCTGGCATTTTAAATAATACGCTCGTTCCCATGTTACTGATGTCACCGAGATATCTGCATGCACGCCGACATTGGCGACTCATGCCAAGACAAATGTATCTCCCTGCCTGGATCCCAGGCTGTGGTGAGTTTATGAACTCTGACGTCCAGTGCTTTTTGTGCAGCGGTGCTTATAGGGTCTCTGGGAAATGTTTGCCTCCTGGACAGAAAAGGCAATGTTGAATCTGAGACTGAGGACTTCTATGCTCATTGGTGGCCTCGCTGAACGTCAGAATAGCCCATTAGCGTTTTCTTTAACAAAAGCAACTTGCTCTCAAGCATGTAAACCATTTGGCGAATAATTTAAATGTCAACTTGACTCCTTTAGGCTTAGGAGGACTTTGGTTTTGTTCAACGTACATCGTGTTTGCCCGTGCAACTTGTGTATGATTTTCTACAAGCTACGTTTATCCTAAAGGAATGTTTCTCTAGCTGTATCTGGACTCCATTTGACATGCACTGTTTCTTGTTAAGAGAGCCAACCAATATGTTATCATGGTATAAAACAAAAACCAGAAATGTTTCTTTTTTCCATTCTGTAATATATAGTCACTAATTATGATAGTGGGTGGATGGCTGTATTTACATGTGCAGTTATATTTAAAATCAGGTTCAGACCAGCCTGTGGGTGGAGAGGACAGAACAACACTGTTGTTCTTGTCTCTTTAAGAACCATAAATTATGTTTTGGGAGTAGTGGTTAGATTTTTGACGTCTGTGTTCACCAACTTACTCATTTTGGCATTGTCTGTTTGGAGCAAGTAGTAAGCAGGAACAGAAGATCAGACTGCTGACACGAGTGTGAATCCTGCTGACGCACATTAAGTTCAAGGGGCTTAATAGCTGCTGCTCCGACAGAGACGCCTTCCTGGAACTTGTGACATGTGGCTTTATGATACCGCTGTCAGTATTCAAAACAAATGACGAGTACTATTAACGCAGACACGTAACAACCTAGACCTCCGTTTCAGCCTCTTATATTTAAAAGCCAGTGGCTGATCAGACCACTGATTGTCCACACAGTAAACTGGACCACATAAATCCAGATGAACAAATTCAAGCCTGAAGCTGAGCCTACAGGTCATAGTCTATGCATTGGATCACGTCTGGCCACACATACACAGTGAGAACTATTTTGAAATAATGATTTAAGTTTCCAAGTTTTTTTTAAGTTTAAGTTTAAGTTTCCAAGTTTTTAGGAGACAGTAGAATACAACCACCCCCGTGGTGCACATTTTCAGTCTCCCAAAAAAGATTCAGTTCAAATTTTCTGAATTTCAGGGTAACAGATAAGTTCAATTCCAACATATGAAACTTCCATAAGTCCATAAGTTTCTATTCAGTCTTGTTGGTTCGTTTGTTCTTCAGTCCGTGTGTCATCCTGAT
>CAAKHB010002267.1:7960-25549 GCA_901007665.1 Aeoliscus strigatus
GGGTGAAAAAAAAACACACACACACACACACACACACACACACACACACACACACACACACACACACACACACACACACACACACACACACACACACACACACACACACACACACACACACACACACACTACTCCCCACCTCCAAATGGTGGGGAGTAGTAGTAAATGGTTTAAATGGTGTCTGTATTTAATGAAGGAAACATATTTTTGTGTTACGTACTCACAGACTTGACATTCAATACAAATGTGGACTGTTCTCAGTCCACATACACATATACAGTCTTCTGTGCATCTGCATGAGATATGGACTCTAGATATGGGCCTGCAGATTCTGA
The DNA here is from genome assembly GCA_901007665.1 of Aeoliscus strigatus. NCBI lineage: Eukaryota > Metazoa > Chordata > Actinopteri > Syngnathiformes > Centriscidae > Aeoliscus > Aeoliscus strigatus. Next base: position 8,296 of record CAAKHB010002267.1, read on the forward strand.
ATACAAAACTGCCACCTAGTGGAAGCTAAGCTGAACTGCACTAAAATTTCAAATCCAGGAGGAAGCTATCAGAGTGAGCCCTAGCGATAGGCCCTGAGCGGTCTGTGCCCCTCAGGGGAGTCCCTTATTTTACCAAAGAATAGCTTTAATATGACTTTCACACCCCACCCCCAGAGAGGTAAGCAGAACTGAACAGGCTTGTAATTGCCTGAATTGAAGTGTCACTCTCACAAACCGAAGGCAGCAGTGAAAACCGTGTGAAAGTGATCTCTTAAATGGAGCTTTGCGGTTTAATGGGAACTCATTTAGACTAAATAGGTGTGGACGTTAGTGGACTGAGGGACATCACGGTGAACATTTTCATGCGGTGCAGACATGATTGACAGTCACCATGGCCGAAGGATGAATTCTCTCTTCACCTGTAAAACCAAATACCAAAACAGACTGCGATTGTCTTTCCATTTAAATATAAATACAAAATGCCTCAAAAAAAAAAAAAAATGTAAACATACCAAAAGATAAATATATGTATTTGTGATGAACTGAAGGGTTTGACATGTGAAAGGAGACAGCTCTCCACTCTTCGTTGCACATTTATAGATCTTTTTAGCGTCCTTTTGTTTGTTTGTTTTGTTTACAGGTAACCCAACAAAATAACAAAACAGAATGCACACAAGAATAAGTCTGACTTTAAAGCAGTAACTCGAATCCAAGTGGAAAAAATTCTTAAACTCGTTTATTTTGTTGTGTGAAAATGTGATGAAGGCTGCTGTGTTTGTCTCCTTTAGGGCCATGCTGAGTGACATTGGGGACTATGTAGGGACAGACATTGAAATATCCTGGTTACCTAACCTGGACGATTTAATGAAGGGCTATGCCAGAAATTTTCGCCCTGGGATAGGAGGTGAGTATGAGATCTACTGCTCATTGGTGTTGGGTTGCAGTTCATCCCTTCACATTTACAGCCATCCTTAACATAACCCAGTATGTTCCTTTCAAGATGGTAAATGTAAATGCTTTAAACCCTCACTTGGGTGAATCGAATAAAAAACAAAACAAAAGGCATAGAGAAAAGCTTTGCTGGGATTATTGAGGACGCTGCATCCTTGGGAGGTGCCAAGAAAAAGCGCTGCCCTGGAGACTTTTGCTAAGAATGGCTGCAAGATGTGAAACATCCAATGACCAAAGCGATAGATTTCTCAATCTCACAGCTTAACTCAGCTGAGCAGAGGTGAAAATGTGGAGTGGGAGCTGCTGCCTTCTCCCATCGTCATGACGCTGCATCACATAGTCATTGTGTGACCATTCAGGAATCACGTCTGTTGTGTTTTACCGCCCCTCATTGAACTCACATCCCATAACTTTTATTGTGTGTCAGAAAACATCATTAAGCCTGAAAACAAATGCAGAATCAATAATAGAGTTGCAAATGCATCTTGAAAATTAAATTAACATAAATTTGATAAACAATTAAATGTAAAAGCAATAAAATACCACATTATAGCTTGATTGGACCCTGCGCTGATCATTACGTTCTTTGATTGATTTCATAAGTAAAATATACCCCCCACACCAAGTTGGATGATACAAAAAATGTATTGCAAAACTGTCATGATGTAATGTGATATTAATGTAATTTAAAATGCATTTTTATTCTGTACACCTGCTGTCATTTGCTATGTATGTGAGACCTGTGCTTGCTATTGCATCAGGCCCTCTCTGCTGACCTTGACACACGATAAACATGCCATTGTAAATCACCTCACGCTGTTCTACATCCAATGGAAGGCCATCATTGCCATAAATGATTATGGGGTGGTGTTGAGTGATGGAGGAATGGTTCTCGATGATTCCTTAATGTTCATCATAAATAGCCTTTCTGTTCTGCTCCGGTGAGCTCCCCTATCGTCTCTGCCCTCTAGCAACTTTTCACAGAGACACACTCCATGCTAATCACATGGCACTCTGTAACGTGAGAACTCTACCGCTGTGTGTGTGTATGTGTTTTTTGCATAAACACACACGCAAATGCTCACCCTGCCACCACGTCCACGAGAGCCCGGCGCTGTTTATGAAGGCCCTGCAGTGTGACGTGCCACTTAGCATGGTTAAACTGGATAATACATAATCTCTGTGCTCTGTAGGAGTGTTAGAGACGTGGGAGGATGGTGAGTGGGAGAAAAAACAGATGGGTGATGGAGTGAGGTTGGGAGAAACTGATGGATTCAGAGTGAGCAGAGAATGTGTGTTTGTGGACAGACATGTTTGCAGTTGGCGGGGGCGCGTGTTTGCTTTCTGTTCTCACCTCTCCCCCTGCAGGTCCACCGGTGAACGTGGCCATGGCTATTGAAGTGGCCAGCATTGATCATATCTCAGAGGCCAACATGGTAATTTTAGTCACTTTCTCTCATCTTTTGACAGTAAACTCCTCCATCATTCTTATTTCAGTGAAGATCAAAGATTTACTATTTACATAATCCTGATTTATCCTACTTGAGGGGTATAAAGCAGTCAGTATGAAAAAGTGTGACACGTTGGATGAATTGTGAGGACATTTCCAGGGATATTGTTTGGTGAGAAGAACATCTGGGGGGAATATTCACATTTTAATTCTCAACCAGCAACCTGTTCTCTCCTTTAACTGTGAATCAGAATCAGAGCAGGATTGTCCTGGTATGTTAAACAAAACATCTTACAAACTTTAAAGAGACAACGTAACAAAGGTATGTGCTGATATGATTCATCTGAAAACCAGTTGATGTATATAGTACAATCCTAACTGGTTCTCTTTACACTTCTGAAGAAAAGTTGATTCATTTTACGTAATATCTGTTTGTCTGCCCATGACTCATGTTGTTTGTATGTGTGCTTGTGTTTGTCACTGCTGGCAGGAATACACCATGACCGTATTCCTGCGGCAGAGCTGGCACGATGACCGCCTGTCCTACAACCACACCAACAAGACGCTGGGATTGGACAGTCGCTTCGTGGACAAGCTGTGGCTGCCTGACACCTTCATCGTAAATGCCAAATCCGCTTGGTTCCACGACGTTACTGTTGAGAACAAGCTGATCCGCCTGCAGCCCAACGGAGTCATCCTGTACAGCAGCCGGTACGAGCACACAGATTGTTGTCTGCATGAGTCACACTCACACACTTTGCATATTCTTTGCAGTGATGTTTATGGACGTGAGTAAAGTTCTCAAGCTCCTCAGACATCTCAGGACATCTCAGACGTTTAAGAACCTTTGCAAATGAAAATCTGTCAGGATTCTGACCATGACTTGGGAGTGAGTGGTTGTTTCTATGGTAACATCTCTGAACCTCTAAAGCGTTCAGTCCTCTTTGCCCTGCTGTCTTATTACAGATGCAGCTCCTCTGTCTAGATGTGATATTTACCTGCAGTGGTGGTGCTACCCTCAAGTGAAATCTGAAAGGAGATAAACTTTGGAGACCTGTCGGTGTACATAGTCTACATTATGGTGTACATTAAACTCCAGTAAAAACAGAATTAACAAATTCACATAGTTTCATTATTTTGATGATAGGTAAACTACATGATTTAAAAATAACAAATGTATTGAACAAAATGTGTTTTAATAAAACCGATTTAATTAACATTTTGGTATCAACCCTGGGAGAAATAACAGTTTGTATAATGTGAAATGCCTGCTTGTACAGACAAGATTGTCAAGTCAAGTCGGATTTTGTTCACAGCAACAGTCTGATGACGCTTACTTTTGCCTGAGAAATCTCCTGGTCTTATTGGGTTTTCTTTGGTCTGAACATGGTCTATTGAAGTCTGCAAGGATTCGACCAGACTTTGTACCTGGTGTCTGAGACTCTGGATCACATTCTCTAGCACTTCTCCATCTTCAACAAGTCTACCTTGACAGATAATAATAACTGCAACAACTTTCTGTTTCTTCTGTTGTTGATTTATTGAGCCATAACTTCGATGTTTTGGCTCCATCTTGTTGCTCTCATTAGCATAGTCTCTAGACACAGCCGTCTGTTTTCCACGTTACCCAACACCAAACAGCCCACAGGCGAACTTAGCAACCAGCTGGTGATCAGTGGAGCAAATTTAGCCACTAAAGAAGAGAAATTATGGAGCCAGTGGAAACCGGATGGCATCGATACAGTTTGGGATGTTGGACTTCACAAATAGAAAAATTTAACTGAATCTGTGGGTGACTATTTCCTGAAAATCCAGTGAAACTCACCAGATTGTTAATGGCTCCCAAAATTGCCAAAGAAATTAAATATACCAACAAATGAAGAGAAAATCTTGGGCTCTTATATTTATTCCTTTAACTGGAACATAGCATAGAATTATTTGTCATCAGATGTTTCTGTTATGTTCTTAGAATCACTTCGACTGTGGCATGCGACATGGACCTGACCAAGTATCCCATGGATGAACAGGAGTGTATGCTGGACCTGGAAAGCTGTGAGTTAGAGAACCTCTCTTCCTCCACACCCGTCAGATCAAACTGTCGATATTTACTCCAAAACAATTATAGCAACAGTCAGAACCGGTTTTATATAATAACGAGTTTATAATGTCTCTTTTGTTCCTTGGTCTTGGAATGAATATAATATATGCTTCCTCGTGGTGTTGACTGACAAAATGATTTTGTTTGGTCCTAGATGGGTATTCCTCAGAGGACATCGTCTACCACTGGTCAGAGAGTCAGAGACACATCCACGGGCTGGACAAACTGGAGCTCTCCCAGTTCACCATCACAGACTATCGCTTTGTCACTGAGATGATGAATTTTAAATCTGGTAAGCATCCCTCTCTGCTTTTTGGCCGCTCACATTACAGTGTTTCATGCATTGTGCAGTATTTACAGTGGCTTGGACTTGGCTCGCCTCTTGTGTTGGAAAAGTCTTTAGAAGCAAGATATTCTTTTAACTCCAATCTCTTCTGTGGTTCATATTCTATGCATAGAAGGAATGGATGAAGCCTGGCTCGCTGCTGAGCTGGGCAGAGGGATTAAGAGATGATAGAAGTTACAGCTGGAGAAAAGCAGGCTGTTACTTTGTGTCTTACATATGAAAGCTTTGCCTCTAGGAGCACTAGTGAGCAGACAGACCGACATTTCTCAAGGCCAGTGCTTCTGATACGGCTACATTTATCAGTTATTCATTCGGTATTTTGACAACTGAGTGATTAGTCTCTTTATAATAGCAATCAAAAACACATTGATTTTGTTGTTGCAGCGGGACGATTCCCAAGGCTCAGTCTTCGTTTTGAGCTGAGACGTAACCGAGGTGTCTACATCATCCAGTCATACATGCCTTCTATACTACTGGTTGCCATGTCCTGGGTGTCTTTTTGGATCAGCCAATCAGCTGTTCCTGCTCGTGTTTCCTTAGGTTGGTATTAATAATTTCTATCTATCTATCTATCTATCTATCTATCTATCTATCTATCTATCTATCTATCTATCTATCTATCTATCTATCTATCTATCTATCTATCTATCTATCTATCTATCTATCTATCTATCTATCTATCTATCTCGACATGCTCAAGAAGAAGAAGAACTTGTAATGCTCGATTTTAATAAGATAGAATAAGTTCCCATGTTGATATATATCATTTGTGAGAGTTGGAGCTTTAGATGTGTTCAGCTGCTGTTGAGATTTGAATGTTCTGTAGTCAAATAGCCCAACTGACCCCTGTAAGACTGCCCGCAGCTAAAACCATCAGTCACTGTGAGTTCTCTCCTGCCCCTGTGAGCGTTTGATAGTTTAATCTGCAATGATGATCATGATCATTAAGATGAGTTTTGCCACAGGCTCAATAATCCTCTTAAGATATGGAAAAAAATGCTGCATCAACACTGGCTTTTTAAAATTTCTATTTGGCAAGCTGGCTGTATGTTGGGATGCTGTACCTCAGCTCAGCAGCACCTTGACTCCAGAGGTACATCACAGATTACTGCTCACAACTAAAGCTGGATTTAGGCTTCTGCGTCAGATTGGCTGTGTAGCTGCTGCAGAGGGTCCACGTTGCCTCACTGTCCACAGCCTAGTCTGACGTGCACCTCGCCAGAAATCTTCCATTTTTCTTTTTTTGTAATTTCAGTATTAAAACAAAAAACAAACCTCCGTCCCTGGGTGGGGTCCAACACCCAACCTTTGTGTTAACAGACAGACCCACTAACCACTGGGCCACAGAGACAGTCCACTGCTGCTATTGTGGAGTTCTAGACACGGATGCTGAAAATATCTGACAAAGAGGAAGAATGGATAACAGATTCCTGGATCCAGATGGTTCCGGAACACTACCAACATTTAAAAATGAATTCACAATCATATAATTCACAATACATTGGCAAAAACAGAAACTGCTTGTCGGAGGTCACAAATGTTGGAATGAATCATGACGGCATAGGGTACCCATGTAGGGTACAGCGTTGGGACCACGTCATTTCAGTGCAGACGTATAAATCCATCTTAACTCTTCATGTTTGTATCCACAGGAATCACAACCGTTCTCACCATGACGACACTGATGGTGAGCGCCCGCTCCTCCCTGCCACGTGCGTCAGCCATCAAAGCTCTAGATGTCTACTTCTGGATCTGCTACGTGTTTGTGTTCGCGGCGCTCATCGAGTACGCCTTTGCTCATTACAACGCCGACTACAGGCTCAAAGAGAAGGCCAAGGTGAAGGCCAACAAGCTGAGCTCAGAGGTGAGGAATACATTCCTGCCGTGTGCTCCCAGTGGCTGATAATGACGCAGCGCTTCAGGGGGGTTGTTGTGAGTAATGAGCATGTCTTTCAAACACAGACCTAAGCTGGCCTTCAAACCCCAGCGCTGACAAGCATCCATACCACTGACCTTCTGTGAGAATCTACACTGAGCATAATGAGAAAATTTCCTCACCAGGAAGTTAGAGCGATCTTATCACGTTATCGCTTTCCTCTGCTGCTGTAGTAGAAATTACCGTGGAACACAACTGTTTTGACAGCATTTTCTGTAAACATTCTTCTGAAGAACAGCTTGTATGCTGACAGTGCAGGAAAGAATATAAATGAAACACAGCATGTGATTGAAATGACTTTTTAAAGCACTTCAATGTCACCACAATGTGAAAAGTCTTTGAGGACTACATTTAAAAAGTTTGCAGTCCTTCTACTCAAGTGACAATAACAGAGGACGTCATAATCTTTAGTTGTTTTTGAGTGTTTTAATATGTTTTCATCAAGTCGTAAGTGTCCTTGACTATGTACTTTATTGCAAAAATGCAGACGATGAAAGATGCTGGGTATACAACGGGCAAACAGATAGTATCAAGTATGTTTAGTGTGAAGTGAAATAGGTTTAAGAAGTGCTTTAGTGTTACAGCATTTTTAAATAAAACGCAAAGTTTTGAGGACAATTTGAAAACTTCTCTGAAGTGGTGCTTTCATTTTGATATTTATTCCCCCACGTCTCACTGTCTGTCTCCCTACAGTCCATTGTGAAGAATGGCAAGCAGGCAATGGTCCTCTTCTCCTTGTCTGTCACCGGCATGAACCAGGGGGTGATGATCTCCAACCGCCATGGCCGGACCCAGTGTGCCAGCAGCGAAATCCCCGGAGAGGGCGGCTCTGAGGAGTCCGAGACAAGGAGGAGACGGTCCAGACAGGCGGACGAGAGCGAAGAGGACAGGAAGTGTTGTTCCAAGTGTGTCTGCAAGCCCATCGATGCTGACACCATTGACATCTACGCCAGGGCCGTGTTCCCTTTCACTTTTGCCGTGGTGAATGTGATCTACTGGGTGGCCTATACCATGTGAGATGGAGGCAGCAGGTCTGTGTCATCTAAGGCTGTACATAAAAAACTGCTGGAGCTGTGCCACATAAATGCTGGCAGACTGGTGCAGCTGCAGGCCTCGGGGGGGAAAAAAAACTTCAGAGGAAAGGAGGGTTACAGCCTGTAGTGATGGAAATATCTAATGAATGGAAATAGTATTGAGTTTAGTGTTACTGGGACTATGTCTTCAAATAGAGGTAGAGAAATGCGTTGTGCAAAGGCAAAAGCTTTAGGAGGTTCCCATGATCAGGATATATTTCACCCAACACTCCAGATTTGAACATGTCGCCCCATTACTGATGCAGGACACGACTACAAATCATCCCTCTTAAGCACACGCAGCACTGACCATCAGCTCATATCCTGCAAACATCGCTTAACTGGACTCACAGCCACAATCAGCAAAAGCACCACCCAAACAACAATATAAGATGAGGTGTACCACTATTCTGCATGGCTGATAACTCACTCACCCTCTTGCCTTGGAATCATCTCCCCTTTTCCTCTTTCAGTCCTCCACCTGTTTTCTTTCAAATCATTTTTTCCCTTTCAGACACTGTCTGGAGTGTCTTATCTCCTTCTTCCAGTTCTGCCTGTTTCCTCTCCATTAAAGGACTTCTTCCTCTACTGATGTGTGCGTGTCTCTTGTTTTTTGCTTTAACTTATAATTCCAGCTGTTGATTTATGTGCCACTTTTGGCCATTAAGTGATTTTCTCTAAATTATAATGGTGTTTCGAGTGCCTGATATCTGATAACAAAAACATTAGTTGTAGTTAGTTCAACAAATATAGGGGCTATGGAGACCTGAGGTGTGTCCCCTGCAGGGTTATTTTATCCAGCAAATCTGCCTAGAAGCTAATATAGAAGCTAACTGGGCAGATAGATTTATCTTCTGGGAAGCATGAGAGTGAGTCAAACATGTTATATCTGCCTGCTGCTGTGGGAAATCAAACTGCATTTATACTTAATATCCATCATCAATTCAATTGGGACTTGGGTTGTTTTGAAGAAATCTGTTTATGAAGCCAAATATCTATCAATGGAAAAACGCAGAAGCAGATAAGAGCCTGAAAATATTCCTCATCCCCTGGGGACAATGAATATCCACACAAAAGTGCAGCCTTAAATGAATTGCAGGCATATTATACATCATAAGAAAGACAAAAATATAGTGATTAACGCAACAATATCACAAGCAGCAAGGTGCAGATGTTTCTCTAATGAAATATGCATATCATGACTGTGGTGAAAATGAACGTATTTAGCAGCTTGTTTGGTGGGACAGTGAGATTTTTAATCAGCTGGTGATACAGATGCAGCCAGTCATGCAGGTTTAAAACTCCAATTTCAGGGAGGAAAAACTACCACCACCCACAGGAGAAGTGTGTCTGCACTGACATCGAATCCAACGACACGTTCTCTTCCCTGAACGTGATCTACTGGGCGGCGTGCACCATGTATGATGAAGACAGAAGGTCTGTGCCAATGGCGGCCATCCAGAGCTGTACATGAGAAACGGCTGGAGCGCTGCCACACGAATGCAGGCAGAGTGGTGCAGCTGAAAAGTCTGCTGTTAAAAATAAAACAGGTACATACAAACACTGTGAATAAGGGTGAACGAACGTCCATCCTCTTTTTGCTTAATTGTTTAACCATTGTTACTAAATGTACACGCTGACAAAACATCTCATCTGTCCCCCTCCTCTGCAGATGTTTGGCAGATCGACATTCCTGGACATTAACCTTCTCATTCGGATTCAGCTGCAGTAACACCTCGATAACGATCGCTCATGGGACCATCACAATCCCCTTCTGTCCTGTTATTTTTGTATGTGTGCAGCGGCCAGCCAGCGAGGCCGTTATCAGGGTTAGCAGTGTGAAGGCAGAGCAAGCGTGGGTGGGGGCAGGGCAGGGCTGGTTGCTCTCTGCACAGGGAGCGCAGCGGGCCAGCGTCTCCCAGGGAGATAACTTTGTTCTGGGCCAGGAGAGATGACATCATGACAGATGAGGAAGAAGATGTAGGCACAGGGGGCAGGAAATGTTATCTCCTACAATGGCACCAAGGGGACAAAGACACACACTTGTGGAGCCCACTGCTGCTCACTGATACTCTCCTCTGATGGACTTGACCAGTAATCATTCCCCGGTGTACATGCACGTACAGGAATTTACACACAAGGCTGATATTCCCTTGCATCCGGTAGGGTCTGGGAGGTGCCTGTCATTTAAAACCAGACAGATCCCGGCCAGCCAGACCACTGTGTGTGACCGCTGTGGTGCTTGCTTTTAAAATCAGTGTTTCAGAGAACTTTTGGGAAATACACCAAAGAATCTGACCTCAAGCGATCTCAGCACGGAGTCCAGTTTGTAGGTTTGTGCTGCATGGATCTACACCATACATACTGCATGAGCCCTGTCTCCCACTAACATTCTCAGTAAAGTTTTAAAAACAAAGTTACACTTTTAATCCTATTTTTTATTTCACCGATGAACCTTTTGACAGACTTTTTATAAGACTTCATACATTTTAAAACAACTCGTAGATGATTATTCTTTAAAATTGCACCAACACCATATGGTACATTTTGCAACATCAGGCCACTCTTTTATTTAAATGTCAGAATGTCCTGTGCATTTAAAATCAGGTCTGTTTGTCATGATTAAATTGAAATGAGTATGCTGATTGAAAAAGAAACTCGCCAACGGTGATTGTCAACAGTGATACTAATCCTCACAATAATCCACCAACAACCTGAGATTAGATTTAAGCAAACAGAGTGTTAAATATTATATCCAACAGTTCATTTGTAATCACAGCTTGTTTTAAATCCCCGCAGAGTTCCAATCCTGTTCACTGACATGAGGTGCAATGACTTAATACAAAGTGTTTGATAATGAGAGGATTGCAGGGTACAATTCTTGATGGAGACACTTTGCATATGTTCTTTCGTGTTTCTTTTTGTAGTATTCAGACCAGAACATTGTGCTTAAGTTTATTGCTTAAATTTATGACAAAATGCCATCAGATCGAAGAGGCCTTTGGCAAGTGTCCATTCAGCTTTTTACTGCAGGACATTAATTTTATGACAGAAGGGAAAGGGGAGACTAGATTCGCTCCAAACCTACATGAACCTAGAACGATCAGGATTTTTTTTCCAAGGTACTCTATGAAATAGTTCAAATGTCTTTGGTAGAGAAACATCCTAACCTTTAAAAACCTCTGACGCGTTTCAGGATCAAGCCTTGTCCTTTTTTTAAAGGTTAAAGATGAACATGCCACACCAAGGAAAGGCATTTTAAGTATTATATTCTTCTTTCTATGCCTGCACCTCTGCTACACTTGTTTTTTTTCTGAGTCTATAATAATCTCCCAACTGGAACATTTTTTAGATCATAAAAAAAGTTTTGGAGCACATCGGTTGACATCGTTTGGAATGTTGGCTTCATGTTTGCAGTAAAACAGGACAAAAGGTGCATAGTAAATGGCAAGAAGACAACACAAGGGTCAACTCCAGTCATGAATATCAAGTGAGCAATATTCAAGCAAGTCTCAAGTCCGTGTATTTGCATTTCTCTTGAAGAAAGAGAACTGAACTATATGAAACTAAAGTCGCCCACTTCTCGCCATCAGCATGTTTATACGGGGGGGTTGCTCCATACATGGAGGAACGTAACCTAATATAGAGGTACATTATCATAGTTTGCCCCTCTGCATAATTTCGTTTTTCTGAGCACTCTCTATTCTCCCGTCTTCCACAATATAATACACATTTTAATGGTCTTATTATGGAAATTCCTATAACATAAACAACATCCCTGGCTGTTGTTTTCGTTTTCTAGCTGCACCTCAGTCATTAGACAATGATAGTCATTTCCTTGAACCATGAACAGGCATAAATATATCTCTATTTTTTTAGGTCTTCTGTGCCAAATGATGTGTCGTCTCCTGAATATACTGCTGGCCCTCCTGAGTCGCTTCCTCTTTGCCGTCCACGGGGTTGTGACGGTGTGGCGCGTGGTGGAAATCAAAGGAGAACCTCTATATTGGCTGCTATTGACAGGCGTTGCTCTGCTCGGTGCAGAAATGGCTGTTACTGTGAAGTGCACCCGCAACGCGGAGTGGAAATGGTAAAACTAATGTGCATGCGAAACCTTTTACCTATCACATTAGTTAGAATGAACTTGACCTTAACATAACAGCTTCTAAATCATTGTGATGCCACATTGACTTTTAATGGGGAGAATCAATTCGTTGCCGGCGCTTTGATGATTATTTTCCTTCCAATGACGTGACCGTCGTGCCGTATCCTCCCAGTATCCACAGAAATACACACACCAATGTGAAGGTACCATCCACTTCTTGGTTTACGGGAGAAAGAGATTTCTCATGTTCCTTTACAAGTTTTTTTGTACATTGTTTGAACACTTACCACGTCCACATATGCAAAACACTCACGCACCAGTAGACGATGTTGGGCTAAATGTTTGTGTACTTTTGCATCATTTGGACACCACATGCATTCAATCACCACTTCCTCCAAAATTCATGAATAACTCTCTCAGTCAGTGAACATCAGCGGCAACATTCCATACAACTGAAAGTCATTTTACAGACGACGAGGTAATCTGGTCACAGCAGTCAACTGTTCACGTGGTGAATTTACAGATGTACACTGCAGGTTGAAATGTGCTGCATTTTGTCAGACATGAAAATATACAGTTGTGAAAACCTAGCTAATTAACATTTTTCAGTTGTTTTATTTATTTTGACTTGTGCTCCAGTAGTTCCTGTTCCGTGTGCAAATAAAGTTGAGGCATCTGAATGACACTGTGGCTAGATGCTGCCAATGCATCCCAAATGTCCATTTCTATGTTCATTTCTTGTTTCACAGTACAGGACAACTCTAAATGACTTAACTTATTGTGGTTTGTAACTGTTGTGACAAACACACAGAGAGATAAATGTCTCCATATACTCCACATGCAATATTTGTGGAACACACACAGTAACATATGTGTACTGTCCAGTTTTCAGTTTTAAAATATGAAATGTATTGTTTGTTTCAAACTGGAAAACAAGGACACACTTTATATGTGTAATATTTAAAGGTGTTTGTTAGCCCACTGAACACAGTGACCTGTGCCTGTAGTATTAATAAGTTTCCTAGTTTATCTGGCTGACTGTCTTTGTAACAGCAGCATGAGTCACCTACGGGTGAGTAGATAAGGAGTCATTTAATGGCTGCAGTGCATTTTGGCCCCAAATGTAAACAGATGTGTTAAGGTGTGCGTTTGGAACTCACACTACTATCCACACTGCACAGTGTGGATAGTTTTGTGGTAACTGTATTGAGACAAGTGGTGAAAGAATTAAAAACCACAAAACTAACAGCGTGAAAGAAAGGAACATGGTGGCTGTTTGTTGGCTGAATTACTTGTTTGCTGTTTGTAGGTGGGTGAACTGTGAAATGTGTAGCACTGAGACTTTGTAAAACTGTTTTGAACTGGAAGCAAATAACTCCTGAACCCGCAACTGTTGGAAAACTTTACGGCAGGACGTTGAGAGGCAGCTTGTGTAGGCCGTGTCAAATTCTCTGCCACTAAATTCTCTTTTATCCTCTGCTCCTCTTTCTCTCGTTCACTGTCGATCAAAACCAAATGTATTCCTCTGAGGTGTTATTGCCCTGCCTGTCACTGAGTTGATGCTCTGAGCCTGCCATCACACATTCTGTCCTGTCTGCAAGAAATTGTCTTCTCCTTGCATGAGGGATTTTGGACCAACTATCTTTTTTTGTGGGTGGCTGTGGGATTTGGCTCGCCTAAACATAAACTGAGGTCATCCTCCATGATGTCAGCTTCAACGAGCATTTAGTGTCTTCTTGGGCGCATACCTACTGAATATTCTCAGATGCAAGTCTTCTTCAGGCGCCTCTCTGTTCTCACTGAGTCTTACTTTGAAGTTTTTTCCTCGTGGAGAAGGCTTTGCACTGTCAAGAGGGATTTGCATATATGATGAGAATAATTGCCCGTCTGAAATTCGATGCTTCTTTGGGGAATAAAGGGGGTCTCTTTCTTCTTTAGTGGGTGGCAAAAATACAAGCGTGTCACTAAAAATATCCCACCTCTGCGCTCTCTCCTTTGGCGGTGTTCTTTTAGGTTCTCCCCCATGGTTTTCCTCTACCTCAGTACTGTCATCCCTTCCATTTGGTTTCTGGAGCTGAGCCTGCTGCAGTCCAAGCTGCCCGTCAACAGTTCTTCAGGCCCTGAGCTTCAACTGCTGGCTGGCATCCCAATCACAGCGGTAGGCATACCACCATAGAACTGCCCTTCGCTCATTGAAGTAATACCTGATATCAGATAACATTTAAATCTAGCAAGAGGGGTGGATAAAGTATTAGTTGCAGGAAATTTGTTATGGACTCAGATGAAATGCAGATAGGCTCCTGTTTGAAAATACTCTCTGATCTGTCTTCTTGGGTGGTGTTGGTATAGTTTCTTTCAAGTAGAATTTTGAAGCTTTTTTTGTTGCCCCATGGCTTAGCTAGAGACTGGGTGGCAGCTTCTGAAACTTGAAGTTGTACACAGTTTTGAAATGTCAAGAGTGTTGTCCAGATAACCTCAACAAGCTCTGACACAATGAGTCTGTGACTCATAAATCCACTGAAATCAATACAACGCCAGAGAGTCAATACCCTCTTGAGCAACATGGATTCCATTTTAATTGGTAAATTCAAAGTTCCCCGTTTCAAAGCTTTATCACTAATACAGAATTTAGGTTATATGCCGGAAAATCCACCACATCGTATTCCACTGTGACCAATTTCAGTTGATTCTTTTGTCACCCAGGGAATTGTGGCACTGGATCCCGAGAACTGGGTGGCCGGTCTGGAGCAGACCATGCTCATAGTGCTGGTTCTAGGTCGCTGGCTGATGCCAAAGGGGGATATGTCCCGTGACCAGCTCTCCCAGCTCCTCATGGTCTATGTGGGACTGGGTGCTGACATCCTGGACATCTTTGACACCTTCAAGGAACCTGAGGTCAAAACCAACCGGGTGGTTGTTATCGTAGGCTTGACTCTCTTCTCTTGGGCGCTTATGCAATTCCCTCTGGTGCTCACTCAGACACGCCTTCAGAAGGATGAGCATCCTAAGAAAAACGTGGGAGGTCTCCTCTGCTGCCCTGCTACTCCGTCTTCGTTGGCCTCTTGCTGTTCGAGTGAAGTATGGAGTTTACTGCTCACAGTGGGACTCCAAGATGGCCCCTTCCTGCTTTATCGACTTTATCTCATGGTACAAGAGCAGGTATTGAACCAGCTGATGATTTTCTTCACCTGCAAGAACATTCTCATTGTCCTCTTGGAGCTTTATCGAATCTTTGTAGTGCAGTGTGAGTTGCAGTCCAGGGAAGTGGGGTTGAGGAAGTGCGACGGACTGGTGGCGTGCTGTAGAAACGAGGAGAGCAGAGTGGAGGAGCAAAAACAGGCGCAAGTGAATCGAGACAAACGTAGAGATCCCAGCTGTCACACAGACACTGAGAGGATGGATGAGATGGTGCAAGATCAGAGCTCTGATGGCTGTGATCAGGCCTGAAAAGGCATGCACACACACCAAGAGAGAAAAGAGGCATTTCAGCTTTGTTCAGCGACAGTCTTGACACTCTGGGGGTTCGGTGAGAAGAAACAGACCACAAGAGAGAAGAGTCCCCACTGAAATGATCAGAATAGGATTTATGGAACTCCTTTGATAGAACTTTTGTGGACAAAAATGTGTTGTTACATGTTTCTGTGATGAAAATCATTTCAGCACATTTAGCATCGATTATCAACCCCTTCAACCTGGTGATGGAATGAAAAGGAAATGTCAAACTTGTGCCGTGCAAGAAATGTGTTTGTGCAGATGCTTTTCTTTTCTTTTCCTTTTTTTTTTTTGACAAAATTGACGTTCCGAGTAATGGTGATGATCACATCATTTATTTTTAAATACAGATGCTTCAAACAAGCAGAGTGCCGCTTCATTATTGTAATCTCCATGAGATGGCAGTGTTGCCAAGTCAACCAAAGCAACACACAAATGCAGTGTCTAGTGCTTGACTGGAACATGCAAAAAACAAAAAAACAGCATTTGAATATATCATTTTATTATTTTTTTGATGTTTTTTTCATTTATTTTGAACTTGATCACCTTCAGGAAATGCCTCTATGTAATCAATAGTCAGATTAAGTTACACAGTAATCAAGTAGGAGGCACGACTGACTTCATTTTCCAATGTTCACTTTCCTCTTGTGCATTATCAGCCTATAAAAACCTATTTTAGAGTTCTGTTCTTTTATTATGTGTGAAAAAAACACTCATGATTATGTGGGAGTTGTTCAAGTTCGACATGATTTGCTCTCGCTTTCTATCTTTTGAGGGATGAGGTGCTTTATTCCTCCACAGCCCATTAAAGAGAGGGAGCCTACAAGGACATATAAGTGTTTGTGCTGAAGCCGGTGCCACAAGGTTTTGAGCCACTTCAGTTCTTCTTGTGCTGACAAATGGTTTCTGTACAATTCCCCCTCAGTACAGCAGTACTCCTGTCACACAAGCGTTGGCCTGTCACCCTCCTGAGTTCATGAACGACCCTCTCAATCTCTGCACTGTGTTGGGCAAGCATGGGCATATCAATCAGAGGCCTTTCTTGCAAAATTAGAAAACTGATTAGAAAACACACACACACACACACACACACACACACACACACACACACACTTTGTTTTTGACAAATAACCTAGCAACGTGGTCTAAAGTCTTAATGGTACAGCTATTTCATAAGTGTTAGAGGAGAGAGGAGAGAGCCAGCATTGAACCAGCTATACAATCTATACCTCGGCTGAAAGGCTGGATGCCAAATTCACAAAGTCACTTACAAGAAAATGACATCACATAGACCCAATATGACAGCGCAGCTTCTTCAAGGCTCGAGTTTTGGGAAAATCCAATATTTGTGTGATAAGGTGATGCAGGCAATACAATAGGGTGATGAAAGAAACGCTTGCTTGTGAAGAGTGTCCTTTTCCTCTTCAGATTAACTGCATGCTTTAACAAGATTGTGTGGGCATGTGGGAGGATGGGCATGTCAGCTGATCCACGGGCTGCCCTACATAGATTGAGTGAGAGGGAGTGCGTGGAAAATGAAACCCTGCAACTCAAGTGCACATGGATTTAGAAAACCCTCAGAAGCCTTGAACTGTCTGTTCACATGAAAAGAGCAAAGCTGCCTCCAGGTGCCTGAAAGCTCCTACATGTACATTACATCAATTAATTAAGCTCCAATGAAAGCAGTATTATATTTTTATATGCAGGTTCATGCATGTAAAATATCGTGCCACTATAGTTTTCAAAAGCTTCTTGCTTTGAGTTCAAGTCATGCCAACAGACTTCAACATTCAGTAACCGTAA
>CAAKHB010002267.1:25751-39862 GCA_901007665.1 Aeoliscus strigatus
AAACATATCCACTGTATAAACCTGTCCATGTAAGTGGGATCAAGCTGCTGTTGACTTTGTAGCTTTGGGGCTGGGGCTGCTGCTACCTCTCCGTCAATGTCACAAAAGTGTCTGCTGAGGAAGACTTGCTAGTTACTTTGTTACTTAGATACTTGACTTGTTAGTTATTCATTAAAAACAATAAAATGAAATGTGCCTCAGGGGCCTCTGATGGGACGAGCTGGTTTGTCTTCCAGACCTGCCGTTACTTTTCTAATGTTAATTGTGACCATTTACTGTTAGTGGTAGGTTCCTCCTCCTACACAAAGACCTCTTCTACTTCCAGATTCCTGGAGTTGTCTGGTTTCTTTTGATGGTGTGATATGATCACTGTATGTTCACTATTTAAGCACCTGCTGTAACATCTTGTATTGAACTATCTAACGTATGATGATTCATAATGTGGTCTGTTTATTCGATTAGCCTATGATCAGGTTTGTTGTTGTGATGTTCTTGTGTGAAGAATTTGTAAAATTCATGAAGAATCCAACAAGGCATTTGTCAATTTTGCTACCTTTGCAAAAGTGGGTAACCATTGCTGTCTTGTACTTGGGGTATTCCGTGTGAATATAATCTCGTTTTGTTTTTTTCCCTTGGAAGACCCTCTCACACATTCCTCACCTTTACCAGTGCTCACACTTGAATAGTTTAGATAGTTTGGGGTTAGTTATCTAGGAGCCTTTTGTAAGTCGTGATTCTCGTTTTAGTTTGTGTATCCGTAAAATACAGGATGAACAGGACAATTTCTGTTGATCTTGGAAATATTACCAGGCCTACATGATATTTACAGTTGCAGACATTCACATCCAACATAGTTGTGCAGTGCCACACTGATGTATTATTATAGGAATGATCAATTAATTAATCAAGCTTGAATGCAGCTGTCTAGAAAGTGATAATAACCTTCACAAAGCAGTATCGCTATGTGAAGCAGAGCCTTAGGCATGAAGAGACTATAATGACAGGCGACAGAGGTATGGATATGGGGAAATGCACCGTGCATCCACCACAACAGCCCGAAGCATTTTCACTGTGTCAACTAATCAGAGAGTCCAAATGAAGGTGTGCCTCATCAGCCTCCAGTCCCACAGATAAACCTGTCAACATGCCATTGCAACGTTACGGCAGCACAGGGAACATGAGGCAGAGGCGAGATTCACTGAACTACACAATTTTCTGACAGGTGGCTGAATGCAGTGTATTCGAGCATGGATGGTAAAATAATGAGCTTTACTTCAAATGGCTGTTATGGAGCTTTCTTGTTGTATTGCAATCACACTTTATGTATGATATGAAGATTAAATACCAGTATGCTTTCTGTGACTGGCTGGATGTACATTGCCTAGACAAACGATGCATTTGTAAAACCATTGGTACTAATTAACACTGTATTCAAATACAAATTCAGTATGTCCAGTACACTGATACTGTATATTCTTATGTCAAGGTTGTGGTGTGGTTGGTAGTTTGTGAAACGAGCCACCTACCACTGCTGTTATGTCTCCGTACCACAGGTGCTCAGGGGGAGAAATGAGTCCTCAACATGCTCAACGAGCGGATGAGACGGGATGTGGCATTCAGGAAAGTGTGGATAATGAGATAATGCCAAATATGTTGATATGTATTGTTATGTGGAAACGATGAAACGTTTCCATTATGCGCCATTGGCGCAGCCATGATCTCTGCTGATGCCACTCACGTACTGTACAGGACCTACTCCCTCAGCCTGCTGGATTATCACATTGGTGTAATGAGACAGACGGTAGCCTCAAGCCTGTTTATTGCATCTGCTGTTCTTTTAAACACCTGTAGTCTATACTGTAGGTCATTTACTGCACATTGCAGAAGAAATTTTGTGTCAACAATTGGCCCAACTGAGAGCACTTCGTTAGCAGAATAGCTCGGGGAAATTTCCCCTGTGACACAAGCAGTTGGATTTCTTCTAAACTTCCAAACAGATTGAAAACATCAAAAATGAGGCTCCTTACTTGTAGTTTTGTCCTATATGTGGGCCAGAACATGTCAAGTGCATTCACACCTTACAGTTATGTGGTGCTCAGGTCCCGCCATTGGTGTTAGAGTGACCTGAGAGGGTTTGACCATCAAGGGGGTCACAGGCCTCATTTTTCTTGAATGGCCATTGATCTGCCTGGGGTGTGATCTTTAGACTGCGTTGTAAGTTAAAGAGATGTTGTGTCTTAGCACTTCTCCCCAGTGGGAACAACCTTTTCTCAATAAAGGAGGTGGTCTACAACACAACCTTCACACACAGAAAGGGTCCAGCAAGTCAGCAAACATCGCACTAAAGTTTCCAAGACTGACCTTTAGTTGTAAACATCAGTGGCCAACATTCCCCCCCATGTTTAACTGTGTTGGTGTTGGCTTAATGCCCCATTTAATTCCTGATCCAGAGATAAAGTGAGGGAGGAAAAGGAGAAGACTTTTACCTCCTCAGGTGGCACACACCTTCAGCTCTCTGATGCCTTTGAAATCATTTCATTTTTTTTATCCAATGTTAATTGCCTCTGTAATAATTTTTTACAGAACGCATAATTGAGTAAGGAGTATGAAATCCCTTTCTAAAGCGGGCATGAATTCCAACTCACACGGCAGTAGGAATATACTGCTGCTAGCAGTATAGTCAGTCAGTACAGTCACTCAGGCCACAGAGGGTGTATTGTTGAAATATTAATATGCCTCTTTCACCATCACCCAGTTCCTGCGAGCTGGGAGATCTGCCACACTCCTCATTTCCAATCCACAACATGGCCTCTAGTCATGGAGGCCAAGGCCGCGTCGGGACACCGGCTTGAATGAGGAAATACAGTCGACAGACTGACTGGATAACATAATTAGGACAGCTACAAGAACTGAGTGAACAGTGAACAGGCGTTTCATTTAGCTTAAGACTTGTTGGAGCCATATGTCTTGAGACAACTCCACACTGAGACATTGATGGCCCGAATCTGTCTACTTTGACCAGGGTTGGACACTTTGAACTGACTTTTTCAGTGCAGCCTAAGGTACCTTCATGTGGCACAATCTGAATATGAATATATCACGTGTCAAAAAGAAGATTCTGTGGGGAGAAATAGCTCTTATCGTCCATTTACATGTGCTATTTTATTGACCAGACAAAGCCATCTGCTGAAATAGCCCTTGTCTTTGCTGCAAATGGGCAATAATGTTGTATGGCAATGGTATGGTTCTACAAGAAAAGGCAAATGAGTACCCACTTGCAGAATGAACCACTCTGTAATGGCACAAGTTGTCCCCAAGTGAGCCAATACAATCAATGGGTGCATCACAGATGGAAAGTGGAGAGCCTCTTTGTGTTAATGGCTGGACCAATGAGCTGTGTTACAGACATGCTGTAATATAGATGAGACATGCAATGCTGTTCCTTTTTACCCTAAACCGTTACTGTTTCCTCCTTTAATTCATGTCTTTATCCTCTTCCCACTTTTAAAATGGATGTAAGGAATGTATTTCACTGTGACCTGTTTAGTGTTCGTCCTGCTACATTCAGATCCATTAAATGGATTTTAATATGTTCCTAGTAAGTGGGCTTATGGCGGCATGTAACCACAGAACCTTGAGCAAAGACTTTAAAGGTCATTTCATAAAGACTCAAATCCCAAGTGGTTATTTTGAATGAACAGATAGCATCTGTCATTTCATCTTAAAAAAAAAGAAAAAAAAATGCAATCAACTGTCTCAGTAGACACGTTTGAGAGTGCTCTTGCATGATTCTCCTTGCACTTTAATGCTTTTGATGCTTTTTATCCATTAAAAAAATACATTTATAATCAATATTTTACTGCACACTCATGGTCTGGTGATGGTGTGTCATAAAATACTCTTGTACCTTCAGGATGAGAACATTGGTCTCCTCACTGTTCTGTGCTTCAGTGCATTAACAAGTCCCCCAATGATTATCTGCCATTGATTGTGTGGAGAATGTGTCTTTTTTCTGTTGGTTTGGTTTAAATAATTGCATTATGTAGGACATGGGCAGCCAGAAGCGCTTTTTCTCTTTGGAACACTTCAGAGAGTGAATGGAGGAGATCTATTTCAGGAAGTGGGTTAGTGGTGAGGGGAAGAGGCTTGATTCAGAGAATAAACACATATTTTACACATTAGAATATTTGTTATTGCACCATACAGCCCCTGGTGTTCCTCAGTCTATAGATGGTAAGATCAACCATATCAGGCACATCTAAGCTTGGATAACAGCATTAACATGTGCGTGCTGTGTTTACTGGTATAATGCATGTTATACATTATATTCCCACTGCCCAAGGAAGTTTTTTTCAAACTAACTATTTAGCTTTTAGGTTTGTAAAGTGTGTTTTGAAGAGGGAGGGAAGTTTTTTTCTCACTTCTGTCGCTAAGAGCTTGCTCATGTGAATGCTGGGTTGCTATTGGTCAGTTTACTAAATATCATGAGACAATGGCAAGTGGTGAACACGAAAGTGAGTATCCAATTCACTTTTATTTATATATCACGCTTTAAAAACACAAGATACCAAACTGCTGCTAAATATTTTTCTAAAAAGGACAATAGATAACTAAAAAGTATTCAAAACACTGAAAATATCTAAAACCACCGGAAAATTAACCAAACAGAGAGAGAGAGAGACAAGAACAAAAACAGAAACAAAACACAGATTGTCACAAGGGTCAAGTCAACCTCTGTATTATGTTCATGTCTGTCACATTTCCTGTTTTATTTTGAAAGTCTGTGTTTGTTGTCATTTCTGCCACCTTGCCTTTCCTCCCTTGATTGCCCTCATTGTTTCCACCTGTTCCCCCTCCCTTCCTATTTAAGCCGGTCATGTCCATTGTCCTGTGCTGATACGGTACCCTTGTGGTCGAGAACGTGTCACATCACTGTCTTGTAGTTTATCCTTGTGTGAGTATCCATAGCCCTTTGTGTTTCATAGTTCAATCCGTAGCTTTAGCTTCGCGCTTTCGGTTTAGCCTTTTCCCCGGTTCGGGTGATTTATGTTTGTTGATATCCTGTACGTTTTTCCACCTCCTAAGCGAGTGTCGTTTTCAGTTCTCCCCTCCTTTTGATCTCCTAGTCTCGTTTTTTGAGCATATCTTTTGTTACCCCAAATTTGTAATAAAATTAAGTTTTGGTCGTCTGCATCTGGGTTCCATGTTTTCTTTTGCCATCATTACACAGATCACACAAATGTTATATTGGATTAAAAGCCAGGGAATATAGATTTAAGACTTAAGACTTTTTAATGTTTCCAGGGTACTCCCTTTTGATGTGGGAGGGTAGCTCATCCCATCGTTTCTGGACTACTACAGAAGTTTCCTGTAAACGCTCTGGAGCGGCTGTGGATGTAAAAGAGGTCTGTGATAAACTCAGGTGCCAGTCCATTGAATGACTTTCAACCTTCAGCCTTTGTTCACTAAAGACAATCTGAATATTCAATATGAATATTCAGTGAACTGCAAAATGAGTCAGAATCAAATACATTCAGACATTTGGAGGTAGGTGAGAAGATGGGAGTCGACATGTTCTCATCACAACATGTCCAATAATGAAGCTGCCAGATTGTAAATTATTAGGTTCTCTCACTTTCTCTCACCCTCTAGCTTGTGTATGAAAAGCAGTGGGCTTAGATAATGGTTTCAGATAATGCAGAATAGAAAATCCAAAATGCAGGAAAAGATGCATAACACCAGGTTCAAGCAATGATCCTATGGTGAAAGGTGAATTCTTCCAGTTTATTTGCCAGAAAAACAATAGCATTTCTAGTTTTAAGCAAGTTTTTGTTGTAAATATTTGTTGTTCTATCTTTCCATCCCTGCATCCAGAGACACTGAGCAGGAAACCTGGCCGTGTAGCCAGTCATGCTTATAGTAATGTCAAAGTGAACACATTATTTATCATTATGGAAGTCCTAGTGATGTAAAACTGGTTAAACTGTCTGAAATAATTTAATCATAGCATTCTTAATGTGTTGCTGAAGTATTATTGGACTTGTCCTTGAAACCCACTTACTGTGAAGTGATGAAGCATACTCATTTTTATGCCCCACTAAAAGAATCTCCAATGCATTTGTACTTTGGGCTAAAACCTGATTTCCATTTCCATTGCATGATAATAGCTTTGGCAGACTCTTACAGAAGAACAGATGCAGAGAAAAGCAAAATCAAAGCCAGACAAAAACAATTTGACAAACTAATGCAGTTGAGGGACGTGGGTTCCATGCTCATATTTTATTTAACATGACATCACATGCAGATGGACAAGCCCATTGTTAACCATTTGGACAACGGGGAAGCATTCTGTCCCGGTTAACATGAAATACAACATGCTACTTAAATCACAATAGACTCTCTTTGATGTACTGGGTTTGCAGGTACATATGAATAATCCTTTGAAGGCAGATTCTCCAGCTTCCCCCAGAGTGTTTGCTGGGAGCAGACGAAAGAGGTGCATCATGTGTCTCACCTCCCAACTATACAACACCCAGGGCTCTTATGTCACTGTCAATACAAGCCTGCATGAATCCAATGCATGTGCAGCTATAAAAGGCTTTGTTCAAACAAATTATCTGTCGTTGGATAACAAAGAGGTTCAGCGTGGATGTGTATATGAATGTGTCACTGCACTTCTATACAGGTAATAAACCAGCATGGCTCAGTACATTCAGAAGAAAACACTGCGTCTGTACATGAGGCGCAGAAACAGAATCTGCTTTAGTTAAATCATTTTCCAATAGGACATGGTGTGATATGTGCCCCACAGCAAACTAAAAGATCAACCTAATCTAGAACAGAATGCTTTTTGCTGATCCTTTGTTTTTGAACAAATAATTGTATTTGCCTACCTAACACCTTAGTAGGTTAGAAAGAAGACAGGAAGATGCAAAGCTACATCCATATAAGCGAACCTATAAAAGAATATAAGCATAACTAGTTTCCTAGTTAGGCCAGATTAACATGTTCATCAGCTGAATCTCATCTACATCTGGAAATCTATGGCTCGGCAGCATGAGTCTCTACATTAGGACTCCTGCTTTAGATAGACCATATATGTCAAACACAAACACACAGTTTAACTGATGATGATGAACTTTATCTAGGTGGAGATCTCACACCGATCACGATTTGTCAACACGGTGTCTCTTTAGCCGCCAAAAATATCTCCATCTGCTTCTGCAGTTACGTTATTCTCCAGCACATGATCAACATGTAACACCATGTACCGACAGTCTTGTACAGTTGAGGCAGATCCGATGAAAGACCTTGTCATGCCTTTTTTACGGCATGAACCCCCCCTCCACCAACACCACCACAGAACGCCAGGGACGTAATATTCCAGGGATGTAAATGTGGTGTAAAATTATTTATCATCTGTAGTTTTTGTGTAACAAACAACACACTTTAAGGGGTTTTATGACAGAAACTAAATATTTTGGGCTTAACCCTCATATTTGAGCTGTAACTACATGCTTTGGATTCTTAGTTGTATGCAGCGTGTTCACTTTTAAGGTTTGGAAACAATTACTCACCTCACACCACTATCATACATTTTACACTATGAAAGTGAAACTTTCATAAATGATTCATAGAACTTTTTGTGGTACTTCAGTGTCTGAGAGCCACTTACTCTTGGTTGGCGATGCTCCATTTGTCGTTACCCATAAAATTCCTGCCTGATTTCTGTGAGAAACCTAAAAAGAAAAGAAAGAACTAATATCACCGGGGAGTTGACATGGATCTGCTAATTACTCAACAGTTTTGGTCTCTGAGAGGCTACATCTCATTTGGTTGCATGGAAACTCTGCAAGAAAACCAAGCTGATTGGAGCTACCCTGATGTTAATGTCGGAGTCTGACCATTTGACCATATAGTGATAAGGACAACCCAACGATATGCATCCTTTTCAAGATGTACCTGCAGTCTGCAGATCACAAAGCATGAAATGTCTTGAAGAAAGCTTTAATCTTCACAGTAAGGAGCCACCGTTCCCTGTTGTTTTGTCTTTACTGGTGAACTACTGAAAGAAGAGGCGCACTTAGGAGGATGTTTCCATCTCTAGATCCTGCAGCCATAGACATGCAACATTCAGTTATACATATTTAAATTGTGCATTATGGTATAGTGCAGCTGTTTAGTATACCTGCTCCTTGTCCTACCCTCTCCAGGGAGAAAAAGCCTACAGATTAAGCTGCGCATTGTGGAAAGAGTACAACAAAAATGTGTATTTCAGTGCACACTCTTACATAATCGTACATGGCGAAGAGAAATCGTACAATCTTGTCATGTGAGTCACCAAACAGCCAGGTGGAAATGGCTTTTCATTGAATCATAACTGAGAACTTGTTAGTTTGTTCAATATACATACTTTGAAATACTGTATGGTGACAGAGTATACTGTCGTCTGTATGGTGAAAGAGGAAAAAGTATTATTCAAACCTGTTTGTTTAGGTTGTGTCCTGTGGACATTCCATGTATTTGCTCTATGCAAACAAAAAAAATATGTGTATTCAGCTGTTTATTGCTCATACTCACATTTATAACACTGAACTAAAAGAGTAAAGTAAAAGTTAAAACACACCAATATATACAGCCCACTCAGAGGAATGGGTGCCAGGGGAAAGAGGGGGTGAGCTTGCCAGAGGCCAGTATGAAGAATTCAGTTATTCGGTCCGAGTGAGCTGAGTCTCCCTGAAGGCCCAACACCACCCTCCAGGCTCCCGGAGGGAGAGACCACGGTCTCCTGTACAGGAACAGTCACATATCATGACGTGTCATTAAAATCAACTATCTGAGCGGTCAAAAACCACTAAAGTATCCAACTGTGAAGCCACCAACAACCAAATAAATATGACCATTTAGTGTCATGGGACCGTGAAACTCATACTTGTTATTCTTTTGTGTAAAGCTGCTAATTAAACCTTAAATGTACCATATAGCAGTGGTGGTTCAGTATCAGTGTATGATGGATGAACTGGGTCAGATGACTATATGTATATATATATGTATATATATATTGTCAAGTGGGTGCATATTGGAGTCTGATGAGAGGTTTGCTTCCAATGCTCTTCTAGCCCTCAGTTTCATATCGTTCCAGTGAACTTGGTGGAGCTCCTTCAGAAGATGATCTAGTACAACACTTAAGGAGCCACCAACTGGTTTTTATAACCACATTTATCATTTTCACCCTCATATGCTTGGCGAGCACACTCAACCACTTGTGGCAGAGACGAGCTTAGGAGGATTTCTTTTATGAACCAGTGGCCCGTGATTTGTAAATCCCACGGTTTCGCACGACTCCCCCATGTCACTTTGCAGTAAAGTTTCACTTCAGTCTGACATGAGTTTACCGCCCCTGAATTTGACAAAACATGCCCACGTCCACTCAGCAGCAGGCTGGTGTGTCTCCATACCTGTTATTAGTAGAGGAGAAAGTTAAGAGATTATGTGTAATGATGGTTCAAAACCAACAGCTGGAAGTTTTACTTCTGATTGAACTCAGTTAGTACTGGAAGCAAATTTGGAAAAGTCCCTGACAGACACTTCCCATGTGTCCGTTTGAGAGCTGACTTGAGTTTGAAGCCTATTTTGTTGGGGTATGTGTAGCACGATGACATACAACTGAAGGGTTGACACACATTGCAGGCGCATGAGGCAGAAAAAAAGATCTGGACACCACTGACTTGTTTTTAGGGGATGAATGACACCTCTTAAGCATTTATAAACACAGCACTGCTTCCTTTGAGTGGGATGCATAGTAGTTATGTTTTTTTTATTACCCTTTTCTGCTAGTCTCTTTTTATACTGGCTGCTCTTTTTAGCTGTCTCTCACAGTTTTTGTTGTCCTCGAACACTGAATCCATACACACACATTCATTCCCCCCTGAAACTCCCACAGTCGTGAAGTGAATACCCCTGTCAGACAATAAAAACATTTTACCATAACCAGACAACCCATAGAGGTTCCTGTTGTGCTGCGTGTGGAGTCAAAACCTCAACTGTTTGATTGGCACCTCATTTACTCCATCAAATGGAAGGAGGTGAGGCGAGGCACAGACGGCTAGGGTGAGTGACAGGTTGGCCACATTGTTAGAGATGGTCCCCTGGCCTTTACTCTGTTGTACACAAGACACCTGATCTAACAAGGCTGAATTAAAATGATTCAGTAGTAGACTGTAGTTCAAAAGCGTTACTCTATAGTATTCTATGATAAACACTGTTCACAGCAAATTTGTGGGTGAAAAAAACAGGAGTTACAAAAATGTGTTAGGGTGTTAGAGTTAATTCAGGTAGGATTTTTAAGACGCCATTAAAGCAGAAGACATTTTGGTATTAACGTTTGAATTTGTATGTGTCCATTCAGCAGAAGCCAAATCTGGTTTTATTGCCAAGTAAGCAAACATTTACCACAAACCAGAAGATACATACTCTCTGCGAGTTTGTTTGGAAGCTACTGTTATGAATACACAGTTATGCCTCAAAAGGTTTTAGCAGCGGGTTGTCCTTGTCCTCCGTCCTAAAGTTAGCATGTGTGGAGCTGGATACGTCCCACAGCCACAGACACGTGGGTACCTGTCGGCAACATCAGCGACCAATGTCTGTGACTGAAAAGACATAATCCCCTGCAACTCCAATGGCCGTCCAGTGCCGAGGTGCCACGGGACCGTTCACACCGTTGCACCTCAAATCTTTGGTCTTTGGTCTGGACAGGCCTTTAGATGTCACCTGCTCCTACGCACCGGATTCCAGTCAATGGCTGGTTATCAGGCCTCTGCAGAACTTCACTGATGGATCATTTCAGTCAGGTGTGAAGTAACAGGAGCCTAAATGCTGGGTGGGTGGATTCTTATTTTTACATTGTTTCAGACAGTTTGTTTTATTTCCTTTTGTCTGAAAGATAATATAATATAGTGTATAGCATGGGGTTTTAACAATTTATGTATTTGTTTGATAAAACAAATAATGAATGATACACAACATTTCTAGTAATCAATTTGGTATTTTGTGGTCATTTCACCTATATTTCAGTGTTTTACCATATGTCACATAGTGTTGGCTGACAACCCTTTATACACTTCAGGAAAACATTGTTAGACTGTATGTCCATAAAATGAAACATCGTTGGACTGTGTGTCCATAAAACTAAACATTGTCGGACTGTGTGTCCATAAAACTAAACATTGTCGGACTGTGTGTCCATAAAACTTAACATTGTTGGATGGTGTGTCCATAAAATGAAACATTGTTGGATGGTGAGTTCATAACTTTATGAAGTCATGCAAGTCGCCTGTAAATGAAACTGCTTAAAACGCAGGCTGAACTGCTGACCATCCATCTGACCTGTTATGGTTTGGAAAGGAGTACCCAAGCTGCAGAGGGACAAAAATGGTGAGACAAAAACAAAAATAATGAAGTTCCTTTATTAAAAGTAGTGTATTAGAAGTATAAAATACACTGAAAGCCCCAAAACAAGAAAGCAAACACAGAAATGCAGTTTGATTGAACCGCACTAAAGCCTGTCATTGTGAAAGCACCCCCAGACAGGGAAACAAACATACACAGAACATACACAGAGAGCAGAATTCATGGAAACACAGGAACACAGACATAAGACACTGGGGGAAACCGAAACCAAAAAGTTGAAACAAACAAAAGCGATGGTCCAAATGAGAATATGACATGATCATCTAACAACATCTTCATATTCAGACTCATTTTCTGAGTAATGGGCATAGTTTGATAATAATTTAAGTGTGGCAGTGCATATTATTTCAATCTTAAGTAGTCATTAGGCAACATCAGAAGACTACCCGCGATGCAGTCATGCATAATGTACACCTCAAATCATGTTGTATATATTCTTTTTGATTTTGCCATATGAGATAACCTTCAACATACTTCACTGCAGTTTCCCAGCTTATGGTTTATGTTAATATTGGCGGTAATGTTTATTATACATGAGTTTAACTGAACTCATAAGTAGCAGAACCAGCAGTGTGTTATATTGCATGATCATTGGGGATGAACAGTGTTGTTCCTGCACTTCATATCCTATGTTTACATAAATAGATATAAAAAATAATTTGAATCATAAAAACATCATGACGTTGTTACTGTGTGATTTTTATTAAATTAATTAAAGATGAGTTTGCATAGGCAGACTTTATTATTCTGCCTTTTCAATCACTGATAATGGGATGAAATGAAGTGCAGCAATCGAAAGGGTCGCAGTGTAATTTGCTTTCTTTCTGAAAGACAGAAATCTTCATCTTCAGTTTCAAAGGAAACCTGATCATGCAGACAGCGAGAAACGACATATCTAAACTTGAACTGTGGCCAATTAGAGCAGAAAGCAAGCATTGGACGTGGCTGACATGGATTCACAGTCATGCACACATCATTTCTATCTTTAAAATTATGCAACAAAAGCTTTAGAAAATGGGGTGTCTTTCTATATTCATCTTATAATGTGTGTGGTTAAGAACTTTCCAAGACAACTTTCACACACACTGATGGGGAAGGTTAGGATGTGAAAGGCCATTACATCTCTGCAATTCAAATTATGTTTTTTTTTTTTTTTTTTAATCTCCATTCATAGCTCAAGAATAATCAGCATTAGTTGTAATAAACAAATGACGACAAAACGTTTTCAAAGTTTGATTATTTGGACAATACTAAATCAAATGCAGTCATTTTGGCTCCCACACTGACAGCACATAGAGGAAATAGAAAATCCAAATATGTTTTTTATTACAGGAAAGCTGTGTGCTGAATTTGATGTGGAGACCATGAAACAGTACCTCATTATCTTCGGACAGTGATTGGACAAATATTCTGTAAATGCCAGTTGGACACACACACACACACAAAAGCATTTGTGGAAATATAGACAGCGACGGTTATATAGTCTGAGATAGAAAGCGCTGTAAGGAATGCAAAAAAAATAACATGACTCCAAATGTGTTAGGAAGAATGGGGAAAGCTCATAGGAGTTTGCAAAACTAAGCCAGTTGGTGCACAGAAACGATGGGAGCAAAGAAAAGAAAAAGCACATCAGTCATGATGACCATGATGATGATGACGACGATGAAAATGATGACGACGACGACGACGATGAAAATGATGACGACGCCGGCGAAGAAAATTATGACGACGACGACGATGATGACGACGATGAAAATGATGACAAAGATGATAATGATGATGACGACGAAGACAACAATGAAAATGATGACGTAGACGTTGATGAAAATGATGACGATGACGACGATGAAAATGATTACTATGAAAATGACGACGACAAAGATGAAAATGATGACGAAGACGACGATGAAAATGATGTCGATGATGATGAAAATAATGACGACAACGATGATGAAAATGATGACGACGATGAAAATGATGATAACGACGATGAAAACTATGACGACGACAATGAAAATGATGACGACGATGATGACGTCGATGAAAATGATGACGAAGACGTTGATGATGATGACGACGGCGACAATGAAAATGATGACGACGACGACGAAAATGATGACGACGACGACGATGAAAATGATGACGACGAAGCCGATGATGATGAAAATGATGACGACGAAGCCGATGATGATGAAAATGATGACGACGATGCCGATGAAAATGATGACGAAGACAATGAAAATGAGGACGACGATGAAAATTATGATGACAACGGCGATGAAAATGCTGACGACGCTGACGATGATGATGATGACGACGCTGAAAATGATGACGACGATGAAAATGACAACGATGAAAATGATTGCGATGAAAATGACGACGATGAAAATGACGACGAAGATGATAATGATGATGACGACGAAGACAACAATGAAAATGATGACGTCGATGAAAATTATGACAATGACAACGATGAAAATGACGACGACGGTGAAAATGATGTCGATGATGATAAAAATAATGACGACGACGACGATGATAAAAATGACGACGACGATGCTAAAAATGACGACGTCGACGATGATGACGACGACGAAGATGAGGACGACGAATATGACGACGACGAAGATGACGACGACGAC
>CAAKHB010002270.1:0-14431 GCA_901007665.1 Aeoliscus strigatus
ACAAAAACGTTCCGTGCCACAGTCGTCGTCCTCTCTGAGAGAAGTCCTGCAAAACAAATGAATATGAATACATAAAAGGATGCTAAACTATGCAGACAGACAAACATTCTACCTGTTCAGACCAGGGGGTAGCTCGCTGCTGTAGCAATTCCACACTGGTTGTGTTTGTTCCTGCTCATCATGATGTATCCCTTGTCTCCCCATGATAAACCCCAGCTGGAGAAACACACATTCCCAGTCAGACTTTGCTGCAGTTTGTTAAACATTCATTCATTCATTACTGCTCAGTATGCTTCTTTCACTTTATTTAGCCACCCATGAATAAGATGTCACTGCATCTTCTCCTTGCTGATGCCACAGCAGCTTTCATTATTGTGAGGTCACCTGTTCTTGACTAGCCAGTAGTCTTGTCCGTTATCGGTGCCGTAACCTACAGCCAGCACGCCATGGTCCAGTTCGGTGCTACTGCAATCCGGCTCATCATACACTCCTGTGCACAAACATTAGACTTTAGCTCGTTTATTCATTGCATTTGAGAGAGAGATTTTCATCCAAGGTTCTTTACCTGATTCGTACAACTGGAAGGATGTCTGAGAGGCATCAATGCCGACTGATACAGGACCAATCGTGGCCACCGCCTCTTTAAGAGCATCTTCATCACCTTGTGTGATATCCGTGAAACCTGTGCATGTGGCACCGATGTTGCCAGGTTTGTACCGGCACGGTCCATCCTATTTTAGGAAAAAGATATATCCATTGAGTTGTTTCCGTTTTCCTTCCATAGCCACAAGATGACAGTATTTCACATTATGTCAACTATAGTTGTACTTCTGGACATCGTTGCAAAACAAATCACTTTTCTTTCCAAGTTCAGTGTCTCTCTTACCTGAGCTTCATAAGGATACGACTTCTCCGTGTCTATCCCTCCATTGTCTATGATATACTGGAAGGCGTTGTCCATTAGACCTCCGTCGCAGCCCATGTTTCCATAGTCTCCAGAGCAGTCAACCAGCTGCTGCTCACTCAGTGACACCAACTTCCCTGTTTTTCTGAAGTGCTGCCCCTCTAGCGAACCCGTCTGAAGGAGGGAGAACGTGTTACTAACGTTTTCTGCTTTCGTTTTAGCAGGACAAGTGATAAGTACATACTGTGCTGAAGGCCCAGCAGGAGCCACACTGCTTCTGGTCCTTGATGTCAGTGACATATCCCTTGTCCCTCCAGTCAACAGTGTTGGGCAGGTCAGATACCGCAGGCATTCGGAAGAAGGTTGAGCCGCGACGAGGGTGGGAAGCATTAAAGGAGCGCAAACAGCCCTGAGACACCAGACTCTTGTACTCTTCGTTCTCCTGGTGATGAGGGACACTTGTTCACAGTCTTAACAGGAGATCGTATCAGAAAGACACACTGTACTTGTCTTCATACCATGTCGGCAAAGAAAGTCATGCCGAGGCGATAGGACTTGATGCCCTGATCAGCCAGGATGTTGTGCACTAGCACCAGTCTGCGGTTGTCAAGCCAGATTTGCTTGCGTTGAGCCTCCTCTGATGGAGAGTTGTAGGACTTTCCTGCAATCAAAGGGAGTGATAAATGACCATCCTTTCATCTGTCCTTTTTTTTTACAGCTGATCCTTTGCAGGGACAGTCAGAGCCCCTGCATAACTGTTTTAATCAGTTAAAAGACGCCAGAGTACCCAGGGGAAACCCACACAGTCATAGGGACAGCGTTCAACCTGATTCGGACACATCTCACTCTTACAGATTTACACCTCACAGACAACATGTCCAAGGACTTTTGGCAAAATAAGCTCAGAGTGGAGAGTCACTCGGATCTCACCAAACTTGAGCTTCCAGGCGTGGAACTCCAGATCGTCCAGAGAGATTCTGGCGGAGCTGACCACCGCCAGAGCAGCAGCAGCAACCAGCAGCAGCTTCATCCTGACTGATGCACAAGAAATCGTCGCTCAGACATAAAGCTGAGAGCAAACTCCTCCACTTTGGTTTCACTCTCCTTTCATCTTTAAACAGGAAATATTCTAAAAACAGGAAGAGACTTTGTGTGTGTGTGTGTATATATGCTGTAGTCGCTCACCTGTGACTGTCGGTGTGTGTGCGGTGAAGGTCGCAGTGCAGGTGATGCAGGTCTCGGATAGATCTCTGTTCTTATATAGCTCTTTACATTTATGACTGGGACCAGTCAGGTGTCTGTCAGCTGCTAAAACTGAGTCAATGATTAAAGTTAAGAATGGAGGCGTTCTCAGTCCAAAAAATACAACGTGACCCACTTCTACAGGAGTGTGATGTTCATAAAACAACACAAAAACGCAAATGTAATGTTAAGTCTGGGTTTTCTCAACTGCTTCCTGTTTTCAAACCCTGTATGTGTGTGGAACTACACTGTTCCATGACTACATGATGCCTTTGTTTTATTTTTCTTCTTTCATTTCTCGGAAATGGATGTGGAAATTAATCTAAATTCCCCCTTTCAACCACCATTCGTTTTGTATTTTCTCCCTTCAGGGAAAGCCGAAGCAAAGCACGGTGAGTTTTCACACAACGCATGAACATTTCTGTCCCACAAACAGCGTCCAGCTCTAAGAAAGTGGAAGGTTATCTTTATGTTCTACATTCTTTGACTCATGATGAGTCATAGGTGTTGTTTTTCAAGACTTCTAGTCTCTGTCCACACATTTAGCCAGAAATATCCTCCAGAATATGGAAGTAACTATTATTTCACAATCATATATTCACATATTCACAATGGCTTTGGGGTAAATAACTCCTGGTAGTGAGTGATTCATGAACAATTCTGATTATTTTTAAAGATAACCCACTTCTTGTGCTGGTTCTGTTGTAAGTGCTTGAGGACTTGCGTGCATGCAGTCAATCACAGCCCGTTGGTCTGTCACAAGGCTTTCGTGTCGTGACGCTATTTGAGATCATAAAGACATTGTGAAGGGAGCGAAAAGTGAGACTTTACAGACGTCGTTAAGGTCGATTTTGCTCGTCTTGCGTTCTTGCCTTCATAAACACAGCCGGTGATGTTTGTACACATGCAAAAAAAAGAGCCGGGCACCTTTTCCACCCCGTGAAAAGGAGAACAGCCGACCTTATGTGACCTTACAGATCTCTGTAAGGTCACGGCTATTTTTCTGTGAATTCTTATTGTGAAAGCATGAATCATACACTGACAGTAACATAGCTTGACTACGGAAATCAGTGTTGCGACATGAGAAAATGAATCAAGGTCGATAGTAAATATATTAGAACGAGTTAAAAAGGACATAGATCAAGCTTCCTGACAGCTCATTTGTTTTGAAAAAGACCTTTTAAATATCGTGAGCAGCCTACGCCCGCCCGCAAAATACATATATTAGTCTGTGAGTGGAAAACATTGTGTAACTGAACCTGAGTTACCAAGGTTTGTTCCAGTGATGACTTGTTCTTTATCTGAAATGCAGGGCAAAGGATGTCGTTACCCAATGTGCCTGCAGTGAAGGGTAAATTGAACAGGTCAGTGAGTAAACAGTAAATCCATCTATTTGAAAAGTGGAGGGAGACGACACAGCTGGAAGACTTCTGGGATGATTCATGATCCATTCTCGAATGGCCCACGTGGTATGTGGGTGGAACCGGCGGGCAGTGGTTGGCACTGTCACCAGATAGACACCGGACAGGGTCCATCTGTGCGGAGGTTCTCTGGACACGCCAGCTTCCTCGCACAGACGACCCAAAACATGTCGTGTTCCCGGTTTCATGTGACTGTTTTCTGTTTCTAAACGCTTGATTGACAGGTGGCAATCAAAGGTCCAAGACGTGTCACTTGTGAGTGAAAGCTAACTGGAATAGCAAATAGATCACTCATATTTCAGGCATAGTGAATGCGGTTATTGCGTTTCTAAACTAAAAAAAAAAAGGTTAGGTTAGTTAGATGCTTCAATATTGATGACATATTGATGAGCAAGCTCTTAGCATCGTATGATGAGTTTATATCATAAATTTTATCACGTGACTTCCACAAACCCCTGTGTCCCCGAGTCAAACTTGCTGCTTATGGTGAATCATCTGTTTTCAGACGAGAGACATGTGTGATGTTACAAACGGACCAGCAGAGGGCAGAATTTTCTAAGCTTTATGATTCGTTTGCATTTACACTTCAGTAGTACTGCTTTAGTTGGCTCCTGGTGAGAATTTCTTCTCACAATCAATTTTCCTTTGTCTTTGTGTTCATATTGACGTTTAACTAATAAACTGTGACGAAGTCAAAAAGGAATCCAGTCACAGCCGGAGTTGATTCTAGTGTGAGAAGGCAGAAAGATTCTTGGCATCGGGGGACCGACAGCAACGTTATCCTTGATAAACTCTTGTAATTTCATTACTCTGCATGTTTCCTCAGCTTAGAGCCCGTCACATAGTTGGCTGCTATGTCGTGGGGGGTCACACATAACAGCCGCTAAATTGTGACAGTGGCCCGGACGGGCATACCTTAGCACATAATCTGATTATTGGATCAATAACACAGCAACACTTGGTGCATAGCTGGCGTGGCGAGCCTCATCTCTGGTTACACATTGCTGGCATTCACCACTCGTTCCCACTTTATAGGTGACAAAGTGTGAATGCAAGCAGGAATTCAAATGGAAGGCCTTTTAAATAATACAAGTCAGTCTGCAGCAACCTTGATCACATCTGGTTGGGCTTCTGTCCCGAGTATCCACGCAGCCGCCGACACATCACACGCTGGTCACCAGTGTGTATGATTAGAAACTGGTTGAGATGCGCCATCAAGCCTGTACTTTGTTTCCACACAGTATATTGGCAAATTCATTTTCATTCTAGAATTCATCTCCCTCCAGCCACAGTGTCCTGTGTTTACACCTCAGTATGAAATTAAGACATAAGAAAAGTTACCATAAAAATATTTATTGACATCACAATCTTGTCGGACACAAAAATGAGAAACGACACGCGAGAAACATCAGAAATTTTTCAGAAAGTCCCAATTTTAGATATCTAATAGTGACACAGAGGAAATCAAGAAATTTAAAGTACAATCTTTGAGTCTGATCAGACCAACAAAGAAATCTGCTTGACACATTTTTGATATGTTTTTGAATAGAAAAAAAGGTTCCTTAGTGTTTGATCAGAAACGCCACCATTTCGCTCACCTTACTTTATAAAACACAAGAACAGATGGTTCAGAAGCACTGGCCTAACCAAACATTTTAAAAATGCAACATGAACACCAATAAATTAAAAACAGATTTTTCAATGAGCAAAATAATATAATAACAACCCGAAGGAAAAAAAAGAAAGGCATCACGATGGCGACATGGTGACCAGGATGAGCTGTTGCCATCGTTTATCGCCGCACGTTGCTGTCGAGAGCTGCAGGTAAGTGGACGATGACGGCCGCTACACTAAACAAAACCCATGAGACAGAGATAACCAGGGACTCTGGAGAGAATTCATCCCTGTGTCCCTCCATTCATCCCTCTATCTCTCCGTCCTCTGCTCAAGTCTGCTGTGAAACCTGTCGTTCCCGGTCCAAACAGGTCACCGTGGCTCCCACCTTGCCAAGGTCTGTGTGGACCCAGGAGAGGGAGGAGGAAGAGCGACGTAGCGAGGGAGAGGAGAGTCAAAGTAAAGATTATAAGCAGTGGCACACATTGTCTCTCTCTTTCTCTCTCTCAGCTTTATCTCCATGGTGCACACATGTCAACCTGGAGCAAGGCTGTATACTGGCAGGAGAGGCCAGGAGCAGAGAGCAGGGGGAGGATAGATGGGGACAGAGTATGTTGGGGGATAAAGAGACACGCTTCTTCAATAGTGGAGCAGGTCCAGGGACTAATTGGATCTGGTAATGGCTGGTCAATGTGACTGAAGGGCTCGTTAGAACCAGTACAGCTCCTTCCCTTTCTTGTGCTGCTGGAGGCCTGAGAAAAGAAGACGAGGAAACAATGAGGAGGACAATGATGGACAAAGGAACACAGGTTGTCATGGAGCCTTCTTTTGCCAAACATCCCGTGCTAAGACGAGGCAAAGGCTTCCGTGATGATAATGATGTGGTGAGTGTCCACGGAGTAGCTGTTCATCACCACGAGTGTCACATAAGCTGAGAGCTGCAGCTTGGTCCGTACGCTATCCTCCGCTGCTAAAGAGTGCGGTTAATGCTGGAGCAGATCCCAGCTGTCTGCGGGCGACGGACATCGCAGGACTCACGCGCAAAGACAGACGACCATTCGCGCTCACATTCACACCTTGTTTAGAGTGGCCAATTAACCTGGCTTTCAGAGGAGGGAGGGAGTACCCTGAGAGAACCCACGCAGACACGGGGAGAGCATGCAAACATCACACAGAGAGGAATCCAACCAGGGACTGTCTCTCTGTGGCTCTGCCACCTAAAAGTTGAAGCTTGAAGATTTAACTGACATGTGCTCTTTTGACGAAATCATTTTAAGACCAGTTGTTTAGGAACAGACAAAATCTTCGCACGTCTATTTCTCTGACTTGTGCGTCGGAGAAGGACAATTAAGTCCAACGTCATCACTGAAAAAAATGTTTTGCTTGAGAAATAAAGCAATAAATTGTTTGTTGTGGAAGTTGTTCAGTGTTTTTTTTCTTGAGCGACTAGTTATTTACGATGTTTGTGTAGTTACAAACCTGCTTGAAACACGAGCAGTTGCCACAGTTAATCTGAACGAATCCGTTGTGTTGTGCTGTCAGTTGTGTTTGGAGTGGGTTGGGTCTGTTTACCTGACTCCATGTTGAGCGCCAGCGACTGGCTGACGTCACCTGGGGGAAGCAGGCTGGGCCAGGGGGCGGCGGGCTCCAGCTTGCTGACTTCATAGTGGCTTGGCAAGGTAGGTAGGTGAGGCGGCCGCACCGTGGGCATTAGCAGAGGCCCGTAGTGGGGCTCCAAGGCAGACGGAGAATAGAGTTCATGGAGCGGCCGCGGGGGCCCATATGCCTGGGCCTGAGGGTAACCCCAACTCTCTGGCGGGTGGTGATGAGAGTGAGAATGCGCATGTGGGTGAGGATGAGCGTGTGGGTGCGGCAGACCCGGGTGCAGCCCTGATGCGTATGGATCCATGGAATATGACGGCGCTCCCGTTTCACAGTGGGAGCGGCTCTGAGGTGAGGAGTAGTTACTGTCCCAGAAGGACGGTGGGAAGCTTCGTCGACTGCTGGGTGAGGGCGCATCTAGGGCAGGGAGGGAGGGAGGGAGGGAGAGAGGAGCACACACACTTAGGCCGAGTTATGAACTGCCGGACCACTGTTCTGGGGTTTGATTTATTGAGACAAACGGAGGCCGGAGCGGCGCGACCCCATGGTGAATTGTGCACGCATGACTGCTGCACCCTCTCTCTCAGATATCTTCCCCATTGGATCATACCGTCACACAGTTCTAACCCCAACAAGACACAGAAATAAACACAACCACATGCTACCACACGCACACACTCAGAGAGAGAGGGGTAGAACGAGAGGCGTCCCTACATCCCAGAATTCTAAATAAGGCAGACGCTCTGACCTAGACGCAGTCCAAGGCTCACTGGACCTTAAATCACTCGCTGTGGTGACATCTCTCACTCTCATGTCGGCTCAGTGCTTTTGAAAGACTTACAACACGCTTGTGCGCACACACACACACACACACACACACTCACACACAGTGAGCGCAGCGACCCCGCCCCCCATCGCTTCTGTCTCCTGCACCCCCACCTGTTGTTTTCTCTGCCCCCCCCCTCTCCTCGCCCTTGACAGAATGTCACAGAGCCACTATATGTTTTCAGCAGCAGTGCGGTGGACTTTTATATTTAGATATTCCTCTGAAAAAAGACACCATGCAGCACCCTGCGAGGTAATGTTTCCTTCTGCCTCACACTATCACACTCTGACCACAGCGTTTAGAAAATCTGAGCGGCCATTGTGGGGCGAGAGCTGGAGCCGGAGCCCGAATGGTCAGCTCCAGAGACGTTTGAAGGGGATACGATCAGCGAGGCTGTGCGCTTACGGCCGTGTATAAACATAGCATCTGTTGGGAGGCAGGAAGTGTGTGTTACTGGCGAAAGGAAGACGTCAAGTACAAAAAGAAACATGTCCAGGCGACAGAGGCCAAACATGGACACGGGCTTTTCATTTCTCGCAAGAAAACAAATGAACGTGGTGAAATGAGCGTCTGGGTCTGATACACCAGAGTGTGAACGCTCTCTCTCTCTCTCCGTTGGACTGCCGACAGTACCTGACCTCGGTGACCCCTGACCTCGGTGACCCCTGACCTCTAGAGGGACAACAGCAGCCCGTCCTGTGTCATCTGATCGCCTCACCTGTCCGACGCTCTGCTGTGCCCTGCAGAACTGCCGGTTCAGGCTGTGTGGCCCCGAGAAGGGAACACAACAAGAGGCCACACAGAGAACGGTGGCACCTGTAGACAAACTTTAAAACTGATGGGATGGAGTGCAGGGGGCGGGGCTAAACTCTGCTCACTCAGTATTCCACACTGCATGACACACATTATAAATAGTTAACATATGTGATGACTGGGACGAAACCCATTTCTTCCCACGTATGTACTATACACTATATGTTATGAACTAGTGTGTGTGTGTGTGTGTGTGTGAGCAACTAATTCGGATTTCATGGCCCAAATATTCTTCCATACGATCTATGTTCTCTATCTCTATGTTTTAGTATCTATGGACAAAGGTGTGCCGCAAAGGCAGGTGAGCACTTGTGTTGGTGCCAACCCTTTTTCTCAGCACACGTGGGGGGGTATACCTGTGCCCTGTTGGTCTGACGCCCGCCGTTTGCCCTCTCCATCAATATAGGAGCTGAGGGCCCTTGAAAAGTGCTCATCAACCACACTGCTGATGTCTCCCTGGTAGTAGGTGAAGAGGACGCAGCGAGAGGTCAGGTACTCCGCGTCGGGGGCCTCCTGCTTGTCCTTGGGGGCCTCGTCTAACCGGGAAGCTGCAGACGTGAAGGTGGAGGAAGAGGATGAGGACGAGGAGGAGGATGTGGATGTGGATCCAACAGTGCCCTGGCCCCCAGACATCCCCTCAGGACCCCTGGGAGTGTCCATAAAATCCCGGCAGTGAGAAGGAGTGTGGGTCAGACCAGTGGGAGCCTGCCAGGGTGAAGGAGAATGAGGGAGGGGGGCGGTTAGGACAAGTGTTAAAGAGCATAGGTCAGGAGCTGTCTAATACATAATGGTTTTATTTTTGAGTGTGTGTGTTTGTTTGTGTGTGTGAGTGTGTGAAAAAGCTTTGTGACTGCAAGAACTTTTTTTTTCTTTTGAAGATGATACACAACCTAAGACACAAACAGAAAAGGACTCAACAGTCACACAATCACAAACACGCAATGTGCACAAGCTGCATGAAGTAACAAAACTAGTTGTTCAAGCCCAGGTCAAAACCGTTTAACACATCACCCCGGGGGGGCCGATATTAGATGCGTCTTACCTGTAAACTAGTGACAAAAGCAGGAGCAGGTGGCGCGTACGGTGCGTAATGTCCATAGGCTGGGTACATAACATCCAAACAGCTCATGGTAAACACGCTGCGTCTTCACTCTTCTCTGGAATCCGACCTGGCTGACAAAGACAGCGACAACATTCCGTGTTTCTTCCTCCCCCTCCTCGCAGGACAGAAGCGTGCTCGGTGGTCGCTGGTCAGTGTGAAGAAGCCTGCGCCAGAATGGACATAGTCGTCGTCGTCCGTCCCCACACACACACACACACACACACACACTAGAAGGAGCGCACCTCTCCGCCCCCTGTGCGCGCCGCAACAGCTGCGGCAGCAAAATGTGGTGAGGGTAAACGGCGCAAAGCATGAGGGTGTCCTGTCCTGTTCGTCCCTGTGTTAACCCCTCCCAGCAGCACTCACACCACCTCAAAGCAAATCACACATGTTTTTTTTTTTTTCAATGTTAATCAGTGATAAAAATCTTAATAATATCCAGGGAGGGCGTTCCAAATTGGACTTGGTCCACAAAGCCTCCGTCACCCAGATCCACAAATAGATTTCAGTGAAGTCACTCAACGACCCCACATATGACGACAAGCACCTGACACATGTATCCACTGAATTAATGTGTCTTTCCATGTACTGTGGATACTTGGCAGATTTGAGCTCGGTCCAAACTGAAAGCGTACCCAGAGTCTTAAAACAGCCATCGGTTGCCAAGTAAACCCTCGAGTCATCTCAAGTATTTAGTGTGTTCCCAGAATGACACATAGGTGTCAACTATAGGTTGGTGGTCATTCCGACATGGAGGAGCAAGGGACCCTGCACAAATCTGTGGCAAATTATCACCCATCAGCAGTGCAAACACACAGATATTTTCACACACGCACACCGTTATACACCCGAGAAGAGCAACACGTACAAAAGAGACGGCCGGCCCATCCTGAAAATATGAAACCTGGTTCAGCAGCGGCTTCGATCTCTTCCCCGACGTCTGCTCGGCTTGTTTTAAGGGTTTATAGGAGCCTGGTGTTTGGGCATGCCAGTCTTTTTGACAGGCACTTCAGAATGCCTGGGAGAATAGTGTGGAATATTTGCAGAATTCCATGGACGAGTGTCAGATGAGGTGGAATGTCTCTGATGTGTGCTAGTGGACAAGCTCCTCTGGAAGTTACATCGTCTCTCCGCTGCGCTCCTCTCGATGGGGAACATGACCGACATCTCGCTATGCCTACATCACGCATAGTATGAATAACTTGTGGCAGGTTATTGGCACGTTAATGAATTGAACACGCTCTTAAATAGCGCCAGGATGAGCAGTAAATCCGCCCGTCGTTGCAGTAGAACCCCGCTGCACTGTCATGGATTTTCAATATGGCGCTGCAACGTGACACTGCATCATGATCACCGTCAGCGCGTTAGGGCCACTTCATGTAAAGATTTGGATGCACGTCAAACGGCTCAACGAGACGGTTTTCACGCTAACGCAAAGCAGGTGTGAAAATGATTACCAATCATATTTCAGCCCAACGACCGTTAATGCTTTACGTGCGGTCCCGGGCTCATGGAGCCGTGTGCAGGGCAGCGCTGAGGGAGGAGAGTGATGCAATGCTCGACAGCTCACTGTTACACCAGTGTGATCAACAGCTGCAGCTGACGGAACGGAAGACAGGCCGCTAGCGTTAGTATTAATGGCCATGGCTAAATGTCTCTCAGTGCCTGTTTCTGTCTACGTCGCTCCTTCCCGCTTGTCTCCCTCGCTTATAAATCACTACATTTGCCAAGCTGGAAAAGTTCTTCCCCATATGTGTGTGCGTGTGCATCCGATCAAACAAGGTGTGACGAGAAACAACCAGCTTGCACAAAGTAATATCAAAACTAAATCAGTGTGTCCTATTGAATTGTGCTCATTAAAATGTTTGCATGTCAAGAACAGTATGTACCAGTGTGTGTGTGTGTGTGTGTGTGTGTGTGTGCGCATTTACGTATATATGCTGAAAATAAACACAGGTTACATCACTCCTTGTGACCCTGCAGCACTTCTAGGCCCCTCCCCCTTTTAAAAACGAGGTCTGACCAGCGGAAGCCTCCCATTGGCTGAGATGTTGCAGGCCTGTTGAGACGGTAATGGCAACCTGGTTTTATTTAGACCACATTGCAACACCGACATTAATAGTTTATACTGAGAATATCGGCGCCGGTCTAAAGACAAAACCGAACACGCGTACCTTTTTCAACATTTTATTGTTAGTTTGCTGCTCAGAAGAGGAAAAGAAAGAATCAAAAAATACAAACGTGAACAGCGATGGTGGACTGTCAAGTTGGGTTTGCTGGGATATGAACCCGAAACCATGAGCTGCCTCCTGAAACAACAAGGCCTTTATTAAGGTCTCAGGCTGGCTTAGCCCCAAGGGGGTCGGACCTCAGGACTCCACGGTTGTTTATGTGCCTCGCTGTGTATGTGTGTGTCTGCATGTGTGAGTACATGTCTAAGATGTACAGCTGCCCCGTTGTCCACTTCCACACCAACTAAAACTAATCTCAGCTGTTGAGAATCGTCACAGAGTGTCATCGGAAACACTGGTGTGCGCGCACACACACACTCGCACACACACACACAAAGGGCCACATATGGACAGGTCCTGGCTATTCATCCTCCTTCACAAATGTTGGTGATAAATCCTTGTGGCAAGGGTGTGCAGTTATTTTCTGCACTAAAACAGATAACCAGGACCTCCCAACTGCTTAAACATAGATATCTACAAATATGTTGGCGACAATCATAGTTTTTGCACGTCTTCTACTTACTGGATGTGATCTACTAACTGAATGTTGTGGGCATCACACACAGTTCTTGGTCTTTCATACAATTTTAATAATGTTTTGCTGTGTACACCTGAGGATTGTCTCTAACCAGATATTCTCATGTGTGGAAGACATTTTAACTTATTTGGTGTCAGGTTATGAGTTTATATAGATTTATATAGATTTGGGTAAAGTATGCATTGAGTGCACTGATGTCATTTTCATTTTCACTTTGTTCCTAGTTGCCTCAGCTTCAGTAATTAATGGGGAAAAAAATGAATTCACAACTGAATTTACATTTAAACGTCAGTTAAACACAACTTCAACCGCAATATTGAGACTAGAAACATGAGTATATAGATATGATTAGAAGTAGTATCACCAGTTATTTGAAAACTGAAATTACAATAATTACAATATGAAAAGATGCCAAAAACTCACAGGAGCTGTTATTTAGAAAGAAAGCTTCTGAAGCAGAATGAGAATGAACAACATCCTCCGAGAGCTTAACAAGTGCCACATTCCCGACATCCTTTTCCCGATGGTTTCCTGCACACACACAAACACACAAGCACCCATACAGACACATAGCCAAAGGAACACAGTGTGACATACGGATGATGCACAGAGAAACGGAGGATTGTCACCCTCCTTGACGGACATTCAGGCTGCGGGATGGCAGCAGGCAGAGGGGCAAGAGATGCTGAGGGCGGACGGAGGGCCCGATCACAAATTTGGCGTGTCACATGGTCAAAGAGGGAAGATTTATGACTGATCAGGTTCCACATCAGCAGCATGGTGTTGTGGCTTCAGAATGCCAGGTATGGGAGTGAGCTCAGTCTCCGGCTTTAGGTCGTACACCCTATCTGGCAACTGCAGAGGAACTGGCTGCAGATGTAATTGGTGACCGGCATCAGCCTTTCCTTGTCTGGTCCTTTCTGTCTGGCTTTTCATATGCAGTACGCGGTACACACAAAAGAAACGTTAAAATAAAAAAAGTCAAAGCAGTTTATACTGTTAAACCGTCTTTTCTTTGTCTTACTTCTTCCTCTCCAATCAGGAGCCGTTGATTTACTCGGCGGTGACATCATGGAGACCACAGCTATTTTTATTGGCTGGTGAACAGCCAGCCCTGCTCCGTGCTATGCCACCTGTCCAATCTGCAGCAGTCAACAAGCCCCTGGGAGAAAAAAAAAGTTAAGCACCCAAAAGTGATTGAGAGTTGAAAGGAGGAACACGATACGTGCATGCCATGCTACTGT
Organism: Aeoliscus strigatus; assembly: GCA_901007665.1. Lineage (NCBI taxonomy): Eukaryota > Metazoa > Chordata > Actinopteri > Syngnathiformes > Centriscidae > Aeoliscus > Aeoliscus strigatus. The sequence continues at coordinate 13,538 of CAAKHB010002270.1, forward strand.
CCTAGGCATGTTTCACGGGTCAAACGTCTTGTCACTGCTGCTGCTTTACTCCGAATTTTTCAGTAGTTACTCAGATCATCACTGCAGTTAATTAGTTTATTTCCACACACACACACACGATGATACTTGGTCTTTTTCAACTGTACAGTCATACAGTGTGTTTTCATATGTCCGTTCACGTCACGCTCCCTGGTGCACCAGAGGGCTTTTGCAGAGTGCGAGCGTGTGTTTGTGTGACTCCGAGGGTGGAGTTATTCATGGCGCTCTGTCATGTGTTGTTAGGTGCAGTTTGGTCACATGCCGTCTGACCAACCTTTGGCCCTGAAAAGCGATAAGTACAGTAGCTGTGGAAAGGAGGAGCAGTGAGGCTGTAGATACAAGTAATATGACAATATCAGCGAGAGAACTCAGAAGAAATTTACAACAATTCTAAATGTTGATATGTGGTGATATTCTCAAATGAAATCTACAGATCATTTTTTAAAATGGTGCTAACTAACATAAATAAGAACATTTACTGAACAGTTACTGAATTTCCTGCACACAGTCCTGAAATAAAATGTTTTTTTTTCTCTTTAATGTCACTTTCTACTTTTCAACGAGCTCAAGTGACAATTTTTTTGTCCTTTACAATCTCTGCAACGCTGAATGTTATAAATTTGTCAACATTGCACATTATACAAATATAATTAAACTGATCCTGTCAGTGGTTGCAAGAGGACTAAATCAACCTCGGTGTGATAATCATAGACATATATAGAAGGCCTTCTATATATGTCTATGGTGATAATTGCTCACCTGATCATCTCGTCGCCACTCTTGCAGCTCGTCTTTATGACAGTGAACACAGGAGTCCCCCTTGTGGCAAAGGGCTGAAACAACAAGTCATGTTTG
>CAAKHB010002272.1:8454-21206 GCA_901007665.1 Aeoliscus strigatus
AACACACACACACACACACACACACACACACACACACACACACACACACACACACACACACACACACACACACACAGCTAAGGCAGTGTTTTTTTTAGTTTTTGGACTCCTGCTGTAGGTCCCACAGACTTTCGACCTCACAGTGTCACATGCTTCTTTTTATCACAGGCAGAACTCCCAAAGTGAATATTGTCCTCCCTTTGTCATCTGTCTGCCGAGATAAGACTGATAAGAGACGGATCGTGTTAGCGCTTCACACCACAGCCGACGTGGAGGGAGGGACAGTCGGCTTGAAGAAAGGACCAAAAGAGCAAAAAAAACGTCACACGAGGGGGAAGACTCAGTGAAATTGTGTTCCATACGGCTCATGTCATCTCGACCTATGTCAACATGTCATCGACAAACACTGCTGGAAGGAGGAAGCAACGCTGCTTCGCTCTGACCTTTCACTGTATTCAATTAGTGGCTTCTAGTTTGGTCCACTTATCTGTCTGTGGACGACGTGGGAGGGGTTTGCAGGTAATTCTAAGCCCTCTGGCCTTGGGCTAAGTTACAAGTGAACAGGTGTGTGTGTGTGTGTGTGTGTGACCTGTGTGTGAGAGTGGATATTGGGTCAGGTCAAATGAATGTGTGTTGCCATGGCTGCCTGGCTTTGTGGCGTTTTACCTTTGTTGACTGCCTCACCTATCTCCATTAATGTTCAAGCAATCTCGTGACGCACAAAAGCACAAAAACACAAAACCACTGCCGTCACTAACATGACGTTCAGCCTGCCCCAAAGTAGTTTGCTCAGTAGTCTCAGGTGATTGGTGGGTAAATGCAGCGTAGTGATTTAGGGATTTAAGGTGCTGTGGATTTGTCCGTTCTGAATGCTGTCAGTGTTGGAAAATCACACAATAAGAGGTTTATGCTCAGGAAGCCGATTTCTGATTGTACTCTCTTCCTCTTATGCAGGATTTAATGAACACACACATACACACATACACACACACACGCTGAAGATGTGAAAAGTTCAACACCCTCTTAAGGTGAAACCAGTGTGTAGGATGAACACGTATAACTTCAAGTAAAGTGCACATACAGGAACATGTGACCTGGTTGAGTTCAGTGAACCTTGAGCTGGACTTTTCAGGGTTTACAGCCTCTCATTCTGGCTGATAAGGGTCAGAGGTCATACGGGATCTGAGTAACTCAACAAAACAAGATTGTAAAAGCACTGGTAGCCAAGGACGTCCTGGGGAGGTGTACAAAGGGTTTCACATTCACTGAAACTTGTGTCGACCTATTTCTCGTCTTCTTTGTCCTCCTCAGATCTGATTGGATGTTTTTATCAGAATGACAGCAGAAGACCCCGCTTCCTCCTTGACCATGAGCAATAACGCGGCCCCTTCCAAAGCCTCTGGTGCCTCGCACCACTCGCTCCACGGGCAGATCGCCGTCCCCGAGGGTGTCGCCGGGGCTCCCAACGAGGCCGCGCTGGTGGCCCTGATGGAGCGCACGGGCTATCGTATGGTTCAGGAAAACGGTCAGCGTAAATACGGCCCCCCCCCGGGCTGGAATGCCCAGTCGCCTCCACGAGGATGTGAAATCTTTGTGGGCAAGATCCCCCGGGATGTTTATGAGGATGAGCTGGTCCCAGTGTTTGAGTCTGTCGGACGCATCTATGAGATGCGTCTGATGATGGACTTTGATGGGAAGAACCGAGGGTATGCGTTTGTGATGTACACAGAGAAACACGAGGCCAAACGAGCCGTGCGAGAGCTCAACAACTACGAGGTGCGGCCTGGTCGGCTGCTGGGGGTTTGCTCCTCCGTGGACAACTGCCGTCTTTTCATCGGTGGCATCCCGAAGACCAAAAAGCGCGAGGAGATCCTGGAGGAGGTCTCCAAGGTGACGGAAGGTGTTCTAGATGTGATCGTTTATGCCAGCGCTGCAGATAAGATGAAGAACCGTGGTTTTGCCTTTGTGGAGTATGAGTCGCACCGAGCAGCTGCTATGGCTCGCCGGAAACTGATGCCTGGACGTATCCAGCTCTGGGGCCACCAGATTGCAGTGGACTGGGCTGAGCCGGAGATTGATGTGGACGAAGACGTGATGGAGACAGTGAAGATCCTGTACGTCCGCAATCTAATGATGGAGACCAGCGAGGAGACAATAAGACAGGTGGGGTTCGGTCTCTTTCGACGTTTACCAGCCTCGGCTGATCACGTTGGTTTAGTTTGTTAGCTAAACAAAAGCAGACACAGCGCTGACCCGTCCTTTCTTTGTCAACCAGGTGTTTAGCCAGTGGAACCCCGGTTGTGTAGAACGGGTGAAGAAAATCCGCGACTACGCCTTTGTCCACTTTACCTCCCGCGATGACGCTGTGCTGGCCATGGACCACCTGAACGGCACAGAGGTGGAAGGGTCCTGCATTGAGGTGACACTCGCCAAGCCTGTTGATAAAGAGCAGTACTCACGGCAGAAAGCTTCCAAGGGGGCGTCTGCCAGTCCAGAGGCGCCGCAGCAGAACTACATATACCAGTGTGATCCCTACACATTGGCCTACTACGGTTACCCCTACAACACCCTCATCGGACCCAACAGGGACTACTTTGTCAAAGGTTAGAATTCATCTTTTTACAAATGATCAGCACCAAAAGCCACCAAAAGTGTTTCTGTCAAAATCAGCAGCTGATTTCAAATTGTGTGACTGTCGGCGGCAGAAAGTGGTTTTCAATAGAAGACAATGATTGAACTGTGACTGATGAGATACACGTGTCGACGTAGATATTGATCTTGAATCTGTGATGATTAGAATTGTATTTGGTGAATTTGAATCTGAATAAAACCAACAACAAGCCTGAGTCACTAAGAATCCGACAGGCAGGTGGACGGGTCGATGGAAGTTCATCCCATGACCACTGCTGGTTGATTAGAATGGTCTTTGGGTGGTAGCAAGAAAATCTATTTGCCTTCAACAATCATTGTGTTTTGGTTTTCTCTCCAAAGGACCCCCAATGATACAGTACAATGGTAATCCCTCACATCCTTATTTCTCCCTCCTCCTTCAATGAACAATGAGCTCTCTCACCATGTGACCAACTATACATTTTCTAACACCATCTTTTTCCTGCTGCGCTGTCACCTCCCATTTCATGTTATTGCAGAGATAGCGACAAAGTAGAGGAAAATGACACTTTACAGTCCCACAAACGTCCGTCACACAAAGTCAATTAACGAGGCGGGACAGTGTTGAAGAGAGAGGACGAAACGAGTTCAAACAGCCATTTTTAAAAAAGAATTTCCTCGCCAGCCAAGTCTCTCACACGTTAAATGTGTCGCCCTGAAATCTGCCCCGACACCTTCTAGTCCCAAATCCCAACTCCTGTAATCGTATTACTTATTGTATCTTAAGCAGGTACTGTGAGAGGTCGTGGTCGTGCTGCTGCAGGTAACCGTACCCCTGGGCCTCGGGGGTCCTACCTTGGGGGTTACTCTGCTGGTCGTGGCATCTACAGCCGCTACCATGAGGGCAAGACCAAGCAGCCCGAAAAGCCCTATGAGCTGATGCCCAGTCTGGAGCTCGCTGCTTCTGTCAACCCCGTTTCCATCAAACCTGGCACAAGTCAGTGAGATAGACCTAGACCTCATGTCCTCACCCATCTCAGTCCTCCTCTGAACTGCTTTGTACACAGCTTCCTTTCTTCTCTGAAATTGGTTTGAAGAAATGTTGTTGTTGCTGGATGGTTGTCTGCAGACGGACTGGTTTTCTATTTACAGCAGAACCTCGTATGCAAGACCAGAAAGTAAATACAACACAGTCTTCATCCTTCTTTCCTTTTCCCACAAATTTGTCTGTGTGTTCAGACAGAAAACAGCGTTGTACTTTGACCTGCCAGATGGTAAATATAATCCACAAACGCCATTTAATGACTTTTAGAAGCCAAAGTACTGCAGAGAAGGAGTTTTACCTCCTCAGAAGTCATTAGAGAATCACTTTTCACATATTGTGATGACTCAGGGTAAACAGTAGCTACGCCGGACTCCACCTGGAACGTTCTTATTGGCCAGTGGGATGCTTTGGGAGGAGACGGCGCATTGAGCCCCCCATATGAAGACTCACCCTGGCTCGGTATTAAAACCAACAGTGTTATGTGTCTGAACATGGCAGCAGTCATATGACCAGTGCTTACATCTGCTTTTACATCTGCAATCAACTCCAAATCTTGACTGAACGGCCATCTTCTGTAAGTCAGACCATTAAAAATGTAGATGAAAAGCAAACATGTCCCTGAATTGGTTCATATTTTCCTGCACCAAAGGAAATTGCTCTTTGATTGTGAACCTGTACGCAGCAGTCGTTCCTTTAGCTTTGGACTCATTAGTCTCATTAGTCATCATTACAGCAGCTTCAGTCAAGATCGGAATTGCTTTTCTTTACTAATGTGTCGAGTCCTCTCGCTGAAAGAATGACACCATAACTGTGTTTTAAATTAATGATGGTATTTTTCAAATCAGTGTGTTTCGTATTAGTGTTTGTATTTCAGGGAAAGGGACTGTAGATATGAAATCAACAGAGCTTCTGTTCAGATCGCATCTCTGTAACCAGGAATGTGGCAGTGAATGTTGTAGGGCAGCTTCATTTTCAGAAGTACTTCCTGGTGGAACAGTTATCTTTCTTTCTGGGAAACGTTTCATTTGCTTGTATGAAACAAAACTGAAAGTATAAGAACGGAAGGATATTTCTCTTGCGTGGGCATTTGAACCCGGTCTGGAGTTCGGCCTCGGTCCTGATCTGCGTGGAATCACAGGATCATCACCAGATTGAAAAGACTTTTGTCCATCGGAAACAATGACGGACGTTGTGTGCATTCTTTGGGCGTGTGCGTGTGTGTGTGTGTGTGTGCGCATGTGCATGAGCATCGGGGTTAATCCGCAGCTGAGCACCGTCATAAGCCGAATCACACTCCAGCACCTGTTTAGCTTATTGTGTTTTTCCTTCTTTCCCATGTTGTTTCCTTCAATCTTTGAGCTGTTCTCCATCTCTTCTGATAACTTGCATTTAGCTCACATGGGTCAGTGTTTGTTCATGTGTCTGGCTGGTGTCCAAAGTCCTCCATACTCTCATACACGTGTCTCTCTATGTGCAGTGGCGTTGCCAGCTCTGGGTGGGCAGTACCCGGTGTTCAGTGCGGCTCCTGCAGCCAAGCTGATGGAGGAAGGGAAGGTGCACACGGTGGAGCATCTCATCAATCCTCTGGCCATGCAACACCCTGAACACACCACTGCTCCTGCTGCTGCCACCGTCTTACCCGCGGTCTCTACACCGCCACCTTTTCAGGTGTGTGAGTCACAGACATCATCTATTTTCCAAATGAAAATGTAGAATGTTCAAGACACAAGACAGATCATCTTCTTCAGGCTTCATATAAACATCGACAGGGGCAACATATCACCAGAAAGTTGATGTCCTGCATGTTTGGGCTAGCGACTAAGAATAAGAACATTTGAAAAACTAACCAAACTAACTAAACTAACTAAACTAAGTTGTGTTTTTCAGTCACATAAGTAATAGAAATACATAATGACCAGCAGATGTCTCAGGGAGGCCTGTGGTAGAGGACAGCTGTCAAACTCTTCTGTGGGTGGTGTTAAAGGGAAAAATGACCATGTGATCATTTGACTTGGAGGGTGTGTGGCCAAAAGAAGCCTCTGCTCCGCCTTGTCTGGTACGGCCACGGCTTCACTGCACTGCAGAGACCGACTTATTTGAATATGTTACGAGATTGTTAAAACCTCCAAAAATTAAGGATTAGACGGCCTTTGATGGAAAAACATCGATGATTCCCTTATCACATCTCAGTGACATCCAAAGTCTGGATTTTGTCTTTATTTTAGTACAATCTGAGGACCTTTGAATAAAGTTGGTGTTTTCTTCAGTGGATGTCGGCCGTGAACATTTCTCTCTCTCTCTCTCTCTCTCTCTCTCTCTCTCTCTCTCTCCTACCTTCCCCAGGGTCGTCCCATCACTCCCGTCTATGCCATGGCCCACAACGTGCAGCGCATCCCAGCAGCCGGTGGCCTGTACGGAGCTGGATATGTCCCCATCACAAACTACGCCGCCAACACAGCAGCTCTGGCTGCTCTGCAGAAGAACGCAGCGGTCGCTGCGGCAGCATATGGGGGATACACTGGCTACGCTGTGCCACAGGCCTTCCCTGCGACCGCCTTCCAGCTGCCTCTCCATGATGTCTACCAGACATACTGATCAGCGCCTCAGCTGCCTGTGACTGAAGTAGAAAGACATCTAATGAACTTGTGAAGAACTCAGAAGTGCTGCTCGAAAATAAATCTTCCGAGCACGGATGGTGAAACCTTAGCAACCTGACAGCTCCCACCTGACCCACCTGTCCCACCTGACCCACCTGTCCCACCTGACCCACCTGTCGGCTTCGGTTTGTTTGGGCTCCATCCTCAACTTTTTGACAGGCTGATTATGCAAAATCACAGCCGGCATGGAAGATGCAGTGGTGACAAACACCCCCCTAGTGAGCGTAACTACCAGAAACAACACAGGCTCTGCCACCCTCCCTTACACAACTTGTTGCTATGACAACACTGAAGGTACAGCCAAGTATTTATGAAGACATGCATCTGTAACACGTTATTCTCTGTAGGTTATAAGTATGGAGGGAAGGTAAACCTGACAAATGGAGCAATACTTGGGGGGGTAAATACAACTAGTACAACAGAAACTACTGACATGAGAGGATGCCACTGAAGACAGCCTTTTCTTTCCCTTTTTTGATATACTTATGATGTGTTTCCATTTTTCTTGGACCAGTATATAGTTTAGTGAACTTGCAATGTAGCTGATGCTGTCCGTCCATGCTGGTTAAATGTTTGCTTCACACATGCCTGTTTGGTACTTAACTTTGTTTTTATTTGTGTTATGGTTACTTTAAATGAAGGTTTGATGTGACATGTTGCCTTTAATTACTTTGCTTGTTTCTGTGCCTGTGCTCTAACATATGTTGCGGTTTGTTGAAGGTTGTTCAAGGTTCCCAGCCAAAAGATCCTTTTGTCGCAGACAAATAATGTGTGTAAGACACAATGGAAACTTTCTTTACAACAGACAAATGGGGTAACATCATGTCTGTGGAGATGTTTTCTATACCTGTGATACGGCGCTGACGTGGGGCCCTAAGACTGAACACTTGTTTTTTTCTCTCATTTATGTGTGTGTCTTCATTTTTTATTGTTATTATTTCACTCTTGAACAGTGAACAAATGCGGACAGAAATAAGGGGGCATTTCTCAGTTTGGACTGGAGCACTCAGTGCTTCTACATCTGCTAACCAAAAAGACGACGTACGCTCCCGTCTCCTGACATTAGACAGATCATCTGTTTAAGCTGCCCCGTGTTGTTATCTCTGTGCCTTTCCCGACCATGAGGGAGGGCTTCCATCCTCACAAGGCACTGGGTACTTGTCGACTCCTGATTCCAGTGAGGCACATTGATGGAGTTTACTGTGTGGAAGTCAGATGTGACCAGATTACCTCTCTCCTGCAGTCTCTCCTCTCGTCCCTCTTGCAGTAACACTCCATATATCTCATCCTCTCTATTCCTTGTCCTCCAAACTGTGCTTGACCAAGGTGCACTTAAATACATTTCTAAGGGGCAAATGTTTGCCACTTTCAAATGAAGAGATATCCTCAGCATGTGTTAACTGGGCTACTTGGCATAGGTGTGTGACTGTTTCCCTGCATAATAAATATGTAGAATAACTTATGGCACTTTTTAAACTCAAACAAGTGTATTCTGGGAACAACTGGAGCTATACCTCGTACAGACATGTTCACGTAGCCGTGGAGTGTGCGACAGCACATGTCTATGTGAAAGCCGCTGCCCATAAAGTCACCCACGTGAAGCATATTTGGAAACGATTTGTTTTCCTCCAATTTTATCTTTGGGAATTCAATGTTGCGTCATCCGTTTACGATTTACACCGTAACTACACAAAAAGTTGGATGCCCTGAGGATCTTAACATTCTAGCAGACATCTTTGCTCCTTCTTCTCTTTTCTCGATACTTTTGCCCTCTCTGAACTGGATTTCACTTTGAAAAACAAACTGGTGACAAACAGCTTTTATTATTTTCTTGTGTGATAACAATAAGTCAGGATATATTTAATATATGCATTATGTCTGTTGTGTATGACGTGACAAGAAAAGGTCTAATATATTCTTAAACAGATTACTTTTCTTTATATATATATACCTTGTTTAGGGATGTTAAGTCAGAATAACAAAAACTAGAACCTTTTTTTCTGCCAAAGTGTCCAATAGTTTTTACACATTCAAGGTTGTTGTGCTTTCCTTATGTGTCATGTTTATTTCTATTCTGGAATGTATTCAGTGCTGTAAGTGGGAATGCGAAGGTTTTCTCTTTCAGCTACATGTTATTGGTGGTTGGTTGCAGTGTTTTGTTCCATCAGTTCGTTAAGCTGCAGCTCCACTGTAAGCAAGTCATCTCAGTTATGGCCAAGCCATCACAGCATTAAACCACGGTTCAGTCAACTTCGTGTGTTAAACAGAAGACCAAATGTCACCTTCTGGTAGTACCCCCCACTCCTAACGCGTGCATTTCTTTCTATCGCCTGCATTTCATCCACACTACAGCTGAACTGCTGTGTCTGGTGTGGAGCTCGAGGCCGAACACACACGTTACCATGTGAATTTTCCTACAACGTGCCTTATTAGCCACAATGTGCCCTGTGCTTGACCTTTGTAGACCTATGCAGACTTTCTTCTATCAGTACATTTGTCTAAAAAAGCTTTTCTGCCTTGTTATATTTATAGTGATACAGTAGATGAATAAAGCATTGTCAAAAGAACGCAGCAGACATGTTGTTTTTTTTTTTTTTTTTAAATCTGACCTGTGTCCTGTCACATTGCTGTGAAGACCTGATCCCAAACTCCTCAACAGGACCTCACAAGGGATCATAATTCAGATCTGAAGAGTCTCAAGACTCGGAAGGGAAATATTTCTGCTACATTGAGAAATTGATCTCTTCTTTTTCCGTCTTTATGTTACAAAATAGGTGTCAACACTAGCACCTCACGGCAATAAGGTGCCTGGCTTCCTCCCAGCCTCAAACGCATGAATGCTTGTCTGTCTACATGCCAACCCTGCAGTGGTGACAGCTGGAATCGACTCCAGCATGAAGCCGACCCTTAACAGGAGCAAGCAGAAGATGGCAAACAAACGTTCATAATAAAAATCCTTAAATCTACCCGTTGTTTGAACTGGTGGTGGCTGGGGTCACAATTACCTAAAAAGCCACAGAAGGAAAAGGAAATACTATGTCAGCTATAGGCTTGACTCAGATTTATAAATGCAGAATAAGTAGTAGAAGGGACCGTAGATTCACTGAGGAGAGGACTTCAACCTCTGTGAATGGAAACCCGTCCCTGACTTCATACATCAGCTATTAGGCAACGTGTCATGGTGGAGCGAGAGCACGTTGTCTCGAGAATGTTTCATAAACTTCTCTGTGGTGGGTCAACTTTACTCCAGAAACATGTTGTACTCCAGCAAAGAGTTCAGGGAGGATTGAAGAACACAAGTAGCCTTCATTATGCAGAACAATATGTGCAGGAGGGCACGCCGTTCTCCTACAATGTCACTGGCTTTTTGGCCAACCGAACACCCCTTTCAACGAGTGAGAAATTATAATGAAACGATCCTGTTATTTATTTCATTTGGATGTGTTAAATTCACTTATGACAAGATGAGAAAAGCCTTTATTGTCCAAAGTTTAAAAAAACCAACAACAGTAGTTGAGTTAAATCGTACACATGCAGTATTTACAGGTTTAACAGAACTCTAGGTTGACATGAAACACCCAATATGGACAAATGAGAACGTTAAAAAATATATATTATGATAATATTATGGAATGTAGAATTGAATGTAAAACAAATTTCTTTGACCACTACCTCTCTTTTGGGTAGAGTTTCAACTTCAGAAACTTATTTGAGTCAGTGTTGCCATCTGCTGGCAAAGCACTGATGTAAAAACAACTTGAGCGGACACAAACGTTATCAGACCAGAAAGTGCAGGATTTTGTCGGCAGCCATGTTTGTTCCACAATCATTAATGAAGCAGTAGCAAACCCAACTACTATTTATTAGGATAAATCCATTACTACAAATAGATATTTACCATTCAGACTGTTGAGGAAAATATTATAACGACTATATTGATTTCACACAGATTAACAGCCATGGAAGGTTAGTGAAGGAAAAACTGAAAAATTAAATTAAACTGAATATCTGTGCACATTTAGAAGGCTGGGAGAATATGCACCAATGCATAACAAGTTCCCATGTGTAGATGATGATTATTATTATTATTACTACATTTGCCTCGCAACCACATCGGTATGGTTTATTTCCACAATTTCATATTAAACATTGTTTACACACAAGGCAGTTACCGTAAAAAATAACCTAAAGCAAAATAAAACTTGGGATCCCGTCATCTACACTACAGCTCCCATGATGCCACAGACGCGATTCGCGGTGCTTTGCGTTTGCGCCACTGCCGCTGTTTCTGCAGATTTGCAAAACATGCTGCTGACCACCTGCTATTGCTCAGCCCCGCGCGGGCAAATCCGTATTGTATGTACATCTACGACAAAGCGACGCCGCTACTGAACGTAACCTCGGGTTCTATTTGGCTTAAAGGAGACGCAACAAAGCGCACAAAATGGTTGCGCTCCGGGGCCGCGTGAATAAGTAGGTTTACTATAGCTTTAAGAACGCGAAAATAGTGGCTGCTTCTTTAAAAATAATGTAATATCGGGTTATTGTTGAATATATAATTAAGAAAAGTTTTCAATTACTAATCAGTTAAGTGGTGTATATAATTCGCGACGAACCCAACGCATTCATAGAAAATGCCTCCCTGTTGGATAAAGGCCTCTTGCAGTGAAAACGTATTTAAACCATATGTTTCCGCCATTTGCAAGTAAACCTTCTTGACTCTGTGCGGAATTAGAGGCGGGCTGAAGTGTCTTCAAGGGAATGGAACCGACTGGCGACCGAAATGAGGACGTAAATAACGGCGAAGACCCGGCGGAGGACAAGGCCGCAGAGCAGACACCGACCTCCAGTGCGCTAGTTAGCCCGCGTAGGGGCCTCCGGGAGCGGGGAGCGTGTCGCCCGAGGTCCGGCGTCTCCGCGTCAGCGACGGACGTTAATGGGACAGTATCCAGCCCGCAGAGCACAGGGCGGGTTTTGAGAGATCGCTCAACACGGGCTGTGCCAGCTTGGCTGAAGGATACCAAGAGCGACGAGGACGAAGACGAGCCGAGCCCGGACACCGGTGCGAGCAAGCGGCGAAAAGTTTTCAACTCCCGGAGAAAGAAATATTCAGAATCTGTGGCTACGACAGAGCCCGGCGCTGGGATCGCAGGTGACACAGAGTACGTATGTCAAGGTGTCTGAACTGTTACACTTGTTTTCATCATGTTCACATTTAATTCATGTCAGTGTTGTCAGTTCCTGTCAAAAACACGCCTTCAGCAAAGTGCGTCCCCCTCTCTGCAGCTCTCAGCATGGGGAGGGTGGAGGGGACCTTACCTGGCTTCTGATAGTTTAGTTGAATACACCAACTTGCGTGGAGATCGTGGGTGTGATGATAGAGAACCATTCTACAGGAAGACAACGAGAAATATCTGTGTTGTTCTTCTCTCTCTGCAGCTCTGAGGACTCCAAGAAAGCTGCCCTCCAGGCTGAAGGTAAGGACAGAGATGTCATTGCATGCTTGATGTTACAAATTTAAATGAGTAGCATCATTTGTGTATTTATTTCCAACTGGTGTGTGTCATATATTGTGCATATTGTGCAGTATTTTTAATATCTCTTGTAGCTCTTTCCTGCAAGCGCCCTCCAGCCCAGACAAGAGCAAAGCCCCCATCAGGGCGGCCGGGTTGTAAGACTGAGCCTGAACTTGAGAGTCAACTTGGTGAGCAACGTGTTGGTCAGATATCACATCGTAGAGACACACAAGCTCTTAAAAAACAACCGACTGCTGCCCTTCGCCAGTATGTGTAGAATGCGTTCACATTCGATGCTCACGATGAGTATTTCATAATCATCAAATGGAAATAGTCATGTTTTTCTTTCTTTCTGTCTGTTTGCTTCTCTTGTAGCCGAAAAGGAGTTGAACAGTGATGAAAAGTACGAGATGTGAGTATATTTTTATCATTAGCATGCTACAGTATTCATGTGTTCAGTCCTCCACAGATCAGGCACACTTACTGCCAACACAGAGATATCAGGTTTGTGCACAGTATATCAACCTGACAAAGTAGAGTGTTCAAAACTGTGGGTTGACAATCACAAAATGAAGAGACTTTTAATTTACTCTTTTATATTGTCATGTGTTGTTTTTTGACAATGGGTGTGTTTCACCATTCTGCTGTGTTAGTAAAAAGAAAGAGGTGGAAAGTGAAGAGGATGCTGAACCAGCCCCGGATGAGGAGGAACCGGAATTTCAGGTCGACCTCAACTACGAGCCACAGAGTCAGAGGTGAACTGGACGCGAGAACGTCACGTTGCTGAAAGTGTCAAGTTGTATTTCAATTCATGATTTAATTTTTTTTTTTAGTGGTGGAGAAGAGGAAGAGGACAGCAGTGAAGAAGACGTTCCTTTTAGAGATGACTTAAATGATCAGAGCTACGACCCGAAGGCTGAGAGG